>JANDJZ010000699.1:0-22676 GCA_027943245.1 Acanthamoeba sp. SK_2022b | reverse complement strand
CCTCCTCGTCCGTCTCGGGGTTCACCGCCACGAACTCATTCGCGCCTACACACACGCACGTTATCAGAAACCTACATTCGACTGGATTTTTTGATTATAAAATTCAAATAAATATAAATAATCGTTCGAAAATAAAATAAATAAAAAAATGCGTACCATATTTGGGCTTGATGTCGTTGACAAAGGTGAGCGTGCTGTCGGGCACCTCCTCCTCGGGCTTGCTCGTCCGCGTGGCCGCACCACGGCGCTCGCGCAGCTTGCTCAGTTTCTGTACACACGCGTGTCTCGCGTGGTTAGCACCGGGATACTCTGTTTGCTGGGCTGCGCGCGCGTGTGTGGCATCTACTCCGGCGACACTCCCGATTGGCTCATTATTTAATTATTTATAATCTTTAAAGTGAAGTGAACCGGAGAGCGAGGGGGGAGGGAAGAACCTTGGTTCCTTCGTTGAGGGCCTGGAACTCCTCGTAGAGGGAGGGCCTCAGGCGGCCCTTGCCTTTGCCCTTGGCCTTGCCGTCGTCTCCGTCGCTCTCGGACTCGTCCTCCTCCTCCTCGGCGGCCGCCTTGCTGCGCGACTTCCGGCGAGATGGCGTGGCGGCCTTGGCCTTGGCCTTGGCGTTGCCCTTCTTGGGTGTGGCCTTGGCCTTGCCTTTGCCCTTCTTGGGCTCCTCCTCGTCCTCGTCCTCCTCCTCCTCTTCAGGCTCGGCTTCGTCGTCTTCGGCGGCCGCCTTCTTGGAGGTCTTGGGCTTTTCCTGCCGCTTGCGCTTCTTACCGCCCTGAGGCGCTTCCTTCTCCTTCTGCGACGACGCTTCGCCGTCATCTTCGGCCTCGGCTTCATCGTCCTTGTTGGACTCCTCATCCATGTCGTCGCTGGTCGCTTCCTTGGACTTCTTAGCCTTGGTTGAAGACTTCTTCTTCGCAGATTTCGTCTTGCTCGACTTGTCCGTCACTTCCTGTTCTCCATCCTCCTCCTCCTCCGCAGATGACGCCTTCTCCTCGGCTTCATCTTCAGCGGGCGCGCTGGCGGCCTTCTTCTTGGCGATGCGCTTGGGGACCGGCGACGCAGTGCTCGATTTCTTGGGGGCGCCCTTCTTGGGAGCGATCACTTCCTCCTCCTTCTCTTCCTCGACCTCCATAACGTCCTTGTTGCTCTTCGCTGCCGCGGCCTTCCTCCCACGCTGACTCATCTTCGAAATGTCGGGTCAAAAGCAAATGGAGAGACAATTGAGCGGTGGTGGTAGTGAGATGGAGCGAATTTTACGCTCTACTCGCAAATCGAAAGTGAGGGGGAGACGAGTCGAGCGTGAAAAATGTCGAGTTGCCGGGATTCGGAAGGTGACGCGGGAGGTCTCAGGTCGAGCGAAACTAGGCCAACAAGCTCGCCGGCTTTTTATTGCGCAATAACAGCCAAGGGCACGTTGCGGCAATTGGTCGGCCAAACCGCTTCCAAGAACCGTTTGTTCTTCTGGCAAGCTTTTCGGTTCCCTTAATCTCTTCCTGGTAGCGTGGCAGGGGGCGCCACCTTAACCCTTGCCACTCTCTGCTCGCCCGAAGAGCCTTGGTGGCTACCCGAGCCAGGGCGGCCCTCTCCCAGCCCCACGCCCGGTGTGTTTGGACCTCGGTGCACCAGCCTCCATGTTATTCAAGGATGATGTGTTTCCGCGCAGCCTGGCAAGCAAAAGTGGCGAGAAAAAAGGCAAAAATATTTACTTTTCTTCTTGGAAAAAAGGCATTTGGGCCCAAACCCAATCGCAAATGAAGATAGGGTTAGCAGGTGCCGCGATCGGTCCGACCGCGGAGCAGGCGGGTACAGCGACGCCACGCCCGCCGTCCTGCCGCCCGGCTTCTCCAGGCCCACGCTCGACATCCCCGAGGGAGAGCAGAGCATCTTCGAGCAGTACAAGCTGGGTAAGCTCACGCCTCCACACGCCACTACACGTGCTCTCTTTCTCTCTTCGAGTTGCGATGACAATATTGACACCGTCATGGAATGTCAGCGTTCGGTGCGGCCAAGAGACATCGAGAACCAGCACGTGGCCCATCCACTGCTGCTCGACCTCCTCATTCCGGCCCTCGAGCGGGGGTAAGCCTCCCTCCCCGCATGGGGCATCTCTCGTCTTCGCCAGTGTATACACCAGCGCGGCGCGTGCCCCCAACCACCAACAGGGTGTTGGTGGCCTACGTGGCTCCGGCGCTGGTCTTGCGGGCCGTGGCCGCCGAATACGAGGCCCACGCCCATTGAGCCCGAAATGCTGGAGCCGATCCGTGTCAAGGCCAAGCACATGTAAGCCATAACGAGGTACGACGCCCCCCCTCCTCTCCTCACTTGGTGCGCGTGTGTTATGGGGGGGAGGGAATGTGAGTGGCTTATCGCTCATTCGGCGATGAACAGAATCGAGGCCGACGCTCTGGCCGAGCTAGCCCCAAGGGCGGACAGGAGGCGATGCAGTTCTACCGGCTCTCGGCCGAGGCCCACGCCCTGCATCTCAAGCCCGACAACGCGTGCGTGCTCTGGAATCTGGCGACGGTCTTTGCCGAGATGGCCGTGCTCCGCGCCCAGCAGGGCAGCGTGGCCCTGGCCGAGGTCGACCGGCTGTTTGGCGAGGCCTACGACAAGCTGTCGGTGTGCCTCCGATTGGACTCGAACGAACACAAGGCGACGCCCTGTGCGAGCACGCCACCGCCCTGCTGTCCCTGCTCCCCGGCGTGTTTACGCCACCCGGCCAGCTCCTCGGGACGGCTACAACCTGGCCTGCTTTTCACGACTTTCGAGTTACCTGCGCGGTATTTTGGTGCGTTTACTATTTTACTATTTTGCGTTTACCATTTTACTATTATAGAAACAAAACGTCGTTTCGTTTCGTTTCGTTTCGTTTCGTATCGTTTCGTTTGTGGTGTGGAGACCTTTCGAGCAAGCATGGCGCTAACCCTCTGCTGACGTCATACATCCCACACTCTGGGTCGACTGACCATTCTGGACCTTTAAATAGGGGCCGATCAGTTATTATGTACAAGAACCAAGGGACGGCTCATGTGCAGCCTTGGGATGTGCAAGTGGTTGGGGAGAAAACCCACTCAAGGCTGCTTGTGCATTCCAGGGCCTCATCGAGGCATCTCTGGAGCTTACTGACATGTTGGTCCAAGGTTGAGGTCACAGAACGACCTCTCCCGCAACATCAACTTCAAAGGTCCAAAGTGAAGCCCGCCTCGGGGGAGAGGCTGAGGAACCAAGGACTGGAGAAGAGATGGAGTGGGTTGTGGAGGGGAAGATCCTCCTCAGCCTCAACATGAAGGGACGCCCAGGGTTGGCGAGATGAGACCGCCTTGGTTCGAACGTTTTGCATTGCTCACGGTCAACCAGCTACGCACGCTACCCCATAAACTTGACCCACTGTTTTGATCGTTATATTGTCGTTCTTTCAAGTAGCAATAACACGGCTGACAAGCCGAGATAGAACAGCCTCCACTTGAACCGGTCCGGCTCAGATCTTCATCATGATCCAGGCGCCACGTGTCTGCGCCAGTAAGGAAGGTGGCGCAGAAACCTAAAATAGGCCTCCTGCTTCGGGCCGACCAAGTTTGGTGAAAAAAAGTCGATAAGCGCACACGCAAGTGTGGTGTTCACCCCATTTTCGTTGTCCCTCTGTTCCAACGATCGCGCATCACAAGCTCATCAAAGCTGATGGGAACCCACTTGTCGGCTGGGGAGCCTAAAACGGGAGGTGCGTAGACGAGTTCCAAACGAATAGACCTGCTAGCCTTCGTGCGTTCGGTTCTTCTGAGGCATGAAGAGCAAGTCGTTGTCCCACCGGGCCACCACCTCCCGGCTCCTTGGTAGGGCGTGGCCGAAGTGGCTGTTGTCGTGGCTGTCATTGGCTGGCGAGGAGCGGCCGCAGAGGGACGAACCGATGAGGGTGGCGCGGTAGAGGGCGCAGCTGACGGTGGTTGGAGTGAGGGCGGCGTCAAGTCGGTGACACCACCGGCCATGATGCGCTGGACGTGGTAGTACCACTAGATAACAACAAACAAACAACAAACAACACGGGCCAAGACACGCACACAAACATCAACCAAGTCAGGGTTGAAGCGGCGAAGAAGGAGGAGCGAAGGGGAGTGAGCCGCGCACCTGTGACCTCTTCGAGCCGGCGCCGAGGAGAGCCAGTTGTTGAGGACGGCGAACCACTTGATTGGGGCACCGCTGGGGATGGAACGTACATCGTCGGGGATGGAGATGGAGGCGGTACGACGGACAGTGAGGCCGAGGTTCTCGGACGAGAAGTCGCAGAACTCCACCTCGAGGAGCGGGACACAGTTGGCTGGCGAGATCATGTTCACCCACGACATCACCCAGTTGAATGGGCTCGAGATTCTGCTGCAGCGGGTTGATGACGAGCTACCGCAGGCTCTTCCATAAGCTTGGGGAGGATGCACCGACCCAGCAGGGGCCTCCATATACTGCCGGCGTCGAACACCCCGCGCCATAGCACGAGGATGGCGTGCGCCGAGGCGTCGGACGGGTGCCACTCGACCAGCGCGGCGCCCAGCTTGTGCCTGACGGTGGGAAGAGGGACTCCATCTGCTTGCGGACGATGGGCAGCCACGAGTGGAGCCACGCTGCACGGGCATCGTGTCCCTGCCTCGGGTTCCAGCTGTCCACCTCGCGAGCGATCTTTTGTGGCTGCAGCGACCTGGCGCCCGGTTGCCCGGGTGCGTGTACAGTCGGTGGGTGGTGTTCCTTGTGTTTGAGGGAAGTATGGAGACTTCAAGTTTCGAGTCTGCTCGTAGCCTTTTTCATGATAATAGTTGAGGGGGTACCCTTGATGATAGCGGTCGCTCTCCGCTCTTGCTTGCATCCTCTCTCCGTCTCCTTATTTATTTATATTATTTATATTTAAAAATTATGCACAGCCTCGAGGTGCGAGAGCTGGGCTACAGCGCCACCAACGCCGCCTACGTCTGGCCCAACGGCGGCCGTCTTGCCGCGCTCCTCTCGTCGCGCCCTCCATCCGGCGCTCCCTCTCCGCGGCTTCTCGAGCTGGGCTCCGGCACAGGTGCCGCTGCCCGCATGCTGAGCGCGTGCGCGCGTGCGCGTGCAGGAATTCTGTCGATCTACCTGCGGCGCAAGGGCTGGCATGTGGTGAGCAGCGACTACGACGAACCGGCGATCGAGGAGAACATCGCGCACAACTTCCGCCTCAACCACCATCTGCCCCACACCTGGGGCACTCCGTTCCCCTTCGACCTCCTCCGCTCCACTTTGCCGCCATCGGCGACTACTGTGCGCCCCCTCCCCCTTTTCCCCCCCTCCTCCCCGCTCTCTCCGCGTGGGCGGTCGACGGGTGCTGATGGAGGCAAGTCGCGACGTCATGTCCAGGACACGACGTGGACGTGGTGGTGGCATCGGACATCCTGCTCTATGCCGAGCAGTACGACAACCTGGTGCAGTCCCTCGAGCAGATCTTCCGCCACGCCCACGAGGCCAAGCTCGCCCGTGGCGGCGAGGCTGCCGGGCTGGTGGTGGAGGGCACCGAGTACCGGCAGAGGCTTCACGATCCACCACCTCTGCGACGCCGGCGGCAACGTGGCCATCACCCACACCATGCTCAACTCCCAGCCCCCAACCTCCGTTGTCGTCGCCCCACCCTTGAATGATGCTCATCCTTTTTTTTTGCGGGCCACCAGCAGAGTTGTTGTTGTAGAGGGGGGGGGCTCTACTGCACGAGCCCGAGAGACGAGGGTGATGCCCAGCTGCTGCTCGGCCTTGCTGCGGCTGTACTTGGGCCGGTGGGCGGCTGTACTTGGGCCACGGGCGCGACCTCGCTCGTGGGCAGACGGTCGCGGAACGCCGCCAAGTCGGCTGGAGATCAGCGCGTGCCACGACTATCAACACACGAAAACTAATGGGGTGGCTTGTTCTGTGAGCCAACAAAAAGTGCCGTGCGACAAGCTGGATCAACCAAGCCAAGCAAAAACTGGCGTCGCACAACACTTAATGATCCAACTCAGGAAAATGGCGACCAATGCCAACGAAATTTACATCCAGTGGCTCACACTGTCTGGTCGCAGCGGCCAGCTATAAAATGGGCGGCGGTACCACGCTTTCACATTCATCCACCGCTTCCAACTCCAGCTCACAACCTTCCTCAACAACCAACAATGAAGCGCTTCTTTGCTCTGGCGCTCTTCGCCATCTTGATCACCTATGCCGCCGCTGGTACCCCACTCCACCAACACACCGCAGGCACCTCCGTGACCTCGCACCAACAAGCAGGACTAACATTGATGTGTTTATTATAAACAGACTGCACTGTGACCATTAAGCAGACCCTGGGCAGTTCGTGGACCTCCAACGGCCAGGACTACTCGCAGTGGAGCGTCTCGCTGACGGCCGGCTCGGAGACCGTCCGCACTGTCACCCTCTCGCTCGAGCGCACCACGGCGGCCTTCGACCAGCTGTGGAACATCGTCGAGGACTTCCGCGGCCTTCACGTCCTGCCCGACTACGTCGTCCAGAACGGTGGCATCGCCGCCGGCACCTCGTACCAGTTCGGCTACATCATCAAGTCGCACGAGCAGGCCACCATCGACCTCGAGAACACCCAGTGCTACACCGGCTCGCCCTCGCCCAACCCGTCGGCCGCCGCCTCGCCCGCTGTCTCCGCTTCGGCCTCGCCCGCCGCGCCCTCGTCGTCGGCTGCCCCCAGCATCGTCGCCACTCCCCCGCCCACCGGCTGCACCGTGACCGTCCAGTCCGTCGCCCGCTCGGCCGCCTCCGGCGGTCAGTGGACCGAGGGCGACTCGCAGTTCCAGATCTACGACCTCACCGTCACCGCCTCGGGCAACACCCCCGTCGATGGCGTCAAGCTCAACATCGCCGTTGAGTCGTCCGTGAGCATCTACCAGTTCTGGAACCTCCAGCGCGTCGACACCTCGAGCGTCTTCACCGTGCCCACCCCGTGGGGCCCCATCCAGGTCGGCGCCTCGCAGGGCGCTGGCTTCATCGTCAAGTCCAAGGCTGGCCAGACCACCGCCGCCCCCGTCGTCACCGTGCAGTCGACCACCTGCAACGGCTCGCCCACCGCCGCTCCCGCCTCGCCTTCGCCCTCGACCGTGGTCTCCACCCCTCAGCCCAGCGCCGCCCCCTCGGGCTGCAGCGCTGACGTCAAGCTCGTCGCCCGCTCGGCTGCCTCTGGCGGCCAGTGGCAGGACGCCAACGGCTACAACCAGATCTTTGACATCACCGTGACCAACATTGGCACCAAGGCCATCAACGGCGGCCAGCTCACCTTCGCCCTCGCCTCCGGCGTGTCCATCTCCCAGAGCTGGGAGCTCAACCGCAAGGACGCCAACACCTTCGCTATCCCCACCACCTACGGCCCGCTCCAGGTCGGCGCCTCGCAGGGCGCGGGCATCGTCGGCTCATCGACCTCGTCGGCCACCATTGCCACCCCGACCGTCACCCTCACCGGACTCACCTGCAACAACTGAGGAGATGCAGCCCCCGCTGGCAGGTTCTTCTTCGCACAGATGTGCAATCCTCTCCTTTCCACACCATCTATCTTGCTGTTGTACTCGTTTCAATAAAGCAAAAAGGTGAATGCCACTTCAGCTCCCCCGGATCTTCAGGCGAGTCATTGTGTTGTTGTGCGTGACATGCAGCTTCTCGACTCTTTGAGTCATCATGCTTAAACGTGAAGAGACAGTTGAAGCAAAGGGCTTTTTTGCCAGGCGATCCTCCCGCCAAAATTGAACAAGAGTTGGCGTTCAATGGAAAGTAAATCTCCACAAGATGGTTTCTTACTCATCAGATAAATTCGTTGATTATGCGGCGGCCTGCGATCACCTCGCGACTGGTTATTCTGATCTCTCCGTGAGGCAAGAGATTCAGAGATCAGCTAGTTCCTCAGCGGCGTTGCGAGTCCTCCTCTCGGTTCGATTCCCTGGCCATGAAAGAGCTAGCTTAGTAGGCAATAACACAGACAACAGATTTCAAAGATGGAGGAAGACGAAGTCGAGGCCCTGTGGAGCGAGAGGTGCCACAATAGCGCATACTTTGAAGCGGCCGGGAAGGTTCTCGAGCAAGCGTTCCGACAGCTCAGCGCCCTGGCTGGCTGCGGAGAGCTGTTGTGGGCGGGCCACTTCCTTGCTGGGCTGAGCCTTGGCGGGCACACTCTTGCAATGGACAAGTTCAGCATAGACGGGTAGGTAATCCATATCCCGTTCACCACTTCTCTCAGACTGCACACAACGCCAACAACAGGGATGTCATGCTCCAGGGAGCTCGAGCGATCCCTGCCACGAACGATGGCAGCTGCGTGCGACTGGACCAGTGCATCGGTGTTTCCCAGGCCTGCGTGCCACAAAAGTGGCAGACACTATGCGCTGGGAAGGCAATTCTTCCGCTCGACCTCGTGGAGTACAAGCGTGACACGACGAACCTCACTGAGGGCTGGTACCGCGGTGGCTTTCTCCTTTCATGGCGACACAACCTTGACGCCCAATCGATTGCAGGCACAGGCTGCTCTACGCGGCGATTGTGTGTGCTAACCATCAGCTCGACCTGCACGACGCCGTGATGTCAACTGCAACACCTCCGACAGCCGCCTGCTTTTCTACAGCCATCCCCCTGACCTTGGCCACGAGCATGCACGGCAGCCACTTCCGCATGGCCTGTGTCTGGCACGCCAAGGGCGAAGGCCTTCGCTGGGGCACTCTCTACGGTCAGCGCATCGACAGCACGCTCGAGCTGAAGCGCTGCTTTCTACTTCGGCACGAGGCCATCAACATTGTCATCCGTTTTGGTGATATGATTGGCAGCTTCAACCTCTCCGTCACACGAGGGCCACGGCGCGGTGTCTGGTGGAAAAGGTCCTGTGTCTGTGGCACAAAGGACAATGAAGAGCGCTACGTCGAGTGCTCGACGTGTCTGAACTGGTTTCACCCCAAGTGCGTTGGGCTGGTCACGATTCCTCGCGGTCCTGTCCCGTGGCACTGCCCCGACCACCCACCCCCTCGAAAGCTGCAAGCGGGGGCAGAGCCCGGGGAGGATCACGGAGAAGGAGGCGACGGAATGACCACCACAACATCATCCTCGCCTCAGCCGGAGCTGGTCCGCCAGCTGTTCAAGGTTGGCTTGCTTACAGGCAGCCCCCCCCCACAATCGCTTGTGCCATCCTGACCGAGCATGTGGCCGTGGCGGGCGCACAGAATTCCAAGAGCGAGGTGTGGTTGTGTAAAAGCGCGGCCAGTGGCAGCGAGCAGCAACAGGTGGTGCTGAAGCTCGTCGAGAAGCAGGAGAGCGCCAGGGAGGAAGCACGGATCCTCAGGCAGCTTCGCGGGGTCCCGAACGTGGCGCAGCTGCTAGACGTCATCCAGCACTGCCCGCCCCACGGCCCGGTTCGCATGGGGCTCGTGATGGAGCACTATCCATCAGGTAACTCCCAGCCCACACATCGGGTGACGACGAGCGCTGCCTCTGACCACTGGCGTGCCTGCGCCACTTCCAACCCCCCAGATGATTGGATAAGCTCGGCGCAGTTGCGCTCCGATCACACGTTTGGGCGCTACACCCGGCAACTCCTTCAGGTACACCGCGGTGCTCGCTTCCTTTGCAGCAGCCAGCAAACGTTGCCATCTGTTATTGATCGTAGCACGCCGCAGGCCGTGCGCGCGATACACGAGCGCGGGGTCGTGCACCGCGACATATCCCCCTCCAACGTGCTGTTCACCACCACGGGCGCGGAGCATGGCGAAGAAGAGGAGGAAGAAGGAACTACCGTCCTCCTCGACTTTGGGAACGCGCTGGCAGACCGGCCGCACGGATCGACCTGGTATCAGCGTTCGCACTGGGGCACGACGGGCTTCAGAGCTCCGGAGGTGGTCGGGTGCGACAAGTGCAGCCACAAGGTCGATGTGTGGAGCGCTGGTGCCTTGATCGCCTTTCAGGTCCCCCCCTCCGCCCTTTGCACTCATGCATGCGTGTTCTCTCTCTCTCTCTCTCTCTCTGTGTGTGTGTGTGTGTGTGTGTGTGTGTGTGTGTGTGTGTGTGTGTTGCAGCACGAGCGTATGCATGCATCTATGTCTGGCACTCACTCCATCCACCCCGACACACACAGTTGCTGGGCGTATGGCCGCACACCGACAAGGAGACGCAAACCGTGGCACAAATGACGTACCACCAAGTCCAGGCGTGGGTGCAGCAGCACCCGGAGCAATGGTTGGAAACCCCCAGCGCACACTGTGCAGTCTCGACTTGTCCTCCTCTCCCACACGCAGACAGCCTTATTATCTAACCGAGTGATTGCCATGGCGTGTTTCCGCGTAATCACATGCATCCAGGTGGCCATCGGCTCCGACGCCCTATCTGACCCCGAGCCGCTGGGAGCTGGTGCAGCGCATGCTGGCCTGGAATCCGGCGGAGCGCCTCGACTCGTCCTCCGCTCTCGAGCTGTTTGACGCGCTGTGGTCTCGCCCGTCCACTGCAGCCGGCGAGCCGGGCTACTCCCCTGTCGCCTCGGAGTGAGCTCAACGTCTTTGTGGTGGTGGTGGTGGTTGTTGGGTTCATAAGCAGCCACAAATACATGCACGGCGCGGCCAGGCCGATTGTACAGCAGCCACCACCCTTTCATGTTGTATCGCTCCTCTGTACAACACCTCGCGCAATCTTCCACACACAACCACACACGCGCGCTGCGCCAGGGATTAGGGCGAGACGATGGCCAATCACATCGTCAGTCGGCCGACGTTGGCCGCACCAAGGCAGAGGGTGAACACGATGGCCAACAGCAGCAGGGCCACGCCCAGGCCCGCCCCGAAGCCGCGCCAAAACTCCACCTGGGACCGCAGCGCCATCGTCTCGAGGCCAGGGACCTCCGCCTTCTCCCCTCGCTTGTGAACCTCAACCTCATGGACGAGGGCGTCGAGGTCGTCTTCCTTCTTGTTCTTTGCTCCGACGTCGTTCGTTGGCTTCTGATGTTGTTGTTGTTGCTGCTGCTCTAGATCGCTCGCAGTGATGCTCGTCGCATCGTTCGCTGCTTTCTCCTCTTCTTTGGCCTTAGACTGCTGCTTCTGCTGGTGCTTCTTCTCCTTCTTGTTGTTCTTTGTCTTCTTATGGTGAGCCTGCGCCTGCCCCTCCGCCGTCCTCGACGCGCTGTCGCACCTGTCGCTGGCGCTGCGACTGTGTCGACGGTGTCGGAGCTGCTGGTCGGCTGCCGCCGCCGTCGAGCCCAGGTCTGGGTGGCTGGCCACCCTGGGCCTCGACGACGACCTGGCATCGCCCACGCCCACGGTATGCCGGCGCGTGGGCACGGCGAGCGAGGCCGCCGCCGACGGGATGGTGGCCAGCGCCGCCGAGGCCAGCTGGACCGCGGCCTGCTGGCTCTCGTCCCACTTGCCCGCCGCCGCCAGCTCGCTGGCACTCGCGTCCGGCTCGAAGATGTCTGCGACATCGTGTTGTGTGTGTGTGTGTGTGTGTGTGTGTGTGTGTGTGTGTGTGTGTGTGTGTGTGTGTGTGTGTGCCCAAGTTTAGCACGACACACGCGACACACGAGATCTCGTGTAGGAGGGGGGAGAGTACCGACAGAGTCGCTGGAGGAGTGGAGCGTGCGCAGGTGGATGGGCTCGATGACGGTGCGCTGGCTGTTGGTGACCACGAGCAGGTGGTTGCGCGGTACCAGCTTCCACGCCGTGTCGTCCTTGGTCAGCGGCTCCGACGAGATCACGATCGAATCGATCTGCGCCCCGCCCATATACACACTTCAAACGTCGTGTCGCGAGTGCGTGCGTGCGTGCGTGCGTGTGTGTGTGTGTGTGTGTGTGTGTGTGTGTGTGTGTGTGTGTGCGCGCGCGCGCGCGCGCGCGTGTGCGGGGATAAGGCACCAGTCGCTTGGAGGGGTACTTCCAGCACATGGGGGAGGCGGAGCCGTCTGCGTCGATCATCTGCTGCGCCTCGGAGAAGTACAGGCTGGGCGGGTCCTGCTCCCTGCGTTCACAGACCGACTGAAATCAGCAATTCTTTGGGATTGTGTTGCTGTGCGTGCGGTGCGTGCGTACTTGGAATCGCGATATCGCGTGGCGATTACGACGCGGCCGTCCGTCACGGCGAAGTTGAGGGACGATGGCATGTGGCCCTCTGTGTGCATAACGACATAACTTGCCGTCAGCTCAGCTGACGAGCTATTTTTTTTTTTTTTTTTGCAGGAATTACGTGTTATCAAAAAAAAAAAAAACTAAATAAATGAAAAGATATGAAAAACGATACAAATATCGAAGAGATAAGAAATTGAGGAACGACAATAAATAAATAAACCTATAATGACAAATGAAATGAAATTTTCAATGTGTTACCGCAGGCTTGTTGCGCGTGATGAGCGCTCCCGGGCGACATCTTGGCCTCCTGCCAACGGATCAAACCCACCAAGTGCGACATCATCTTGAGCATCGCTCCCTGCAGACCGCCGACAGGCACACAATATTTGCACAATATTTGTGTCAGAAGCGGCACACGACCGATGGGAGTGAGGTGAGAGAGCGCACCTTAAGGGCGTGGCCATCGTGCACTGCGTTGGGATCGCCGAGGTAGTGTACCAGCAGAGCGCCGGCGTGCTCGCTGTCCGTCGTGCCTACCACCCCCATCCCATAACGCCAGCGATTCATTTTAATGTGTGTGTGTGTGTGTGTGTGTGTGTGTGTGTGTGTGTGTGTGTGTGTGTGTGTGTGTGTGTGTGTGTGTGTGAGAGAGAGAGAGAGAGAGAGAGAGGCCAGTCGTGCTGAAGCCAACTGTGGCCTTCTGAGGAGTGCATGCAATCACCGAGTGGCGACGGGTGGCGTGGTGGGTGGCTTTACCGCGAATGTAGCTGGCGCTCGTGTGCTGGATGCTGTGCAGGATGGAGTACTTGATCTGTTCAAAGTGCGCGATGCCGCCGTTGTGCATGAACATCAACCTGAACCAATCAACCAAAATGTTACGTGTGCCCATGAACAGTTGACAGTCGACAAGCAAGCGAGCCGATTGTACGTGCCTCCCAAACTTGAACGGATGGCAATTGCTCTGCGAAATCAACGAGCCCGGCGATGCTGGCCATGAAGAAGACGACCATCACCAACAATCAGGTTGAGCGTCATCTCATCCGCTACACACAACGCACGTCTGCGTAGTAGCGTTGTACCTGCGCGGACGTGGGCGAAGATGCAATGCGTGCTGCATTTAAGAAATAATAAAATAAATAATAAAATACAAATAAAGAAATGATAAAAGAAGAGGTAAGCGACACCACCGGGCGTGCACAAGGGGAGCTTCGGGGAGTGGGGGCACCGAATGTGGTTGGCCAGGTTCTGGAGGTTGGAGCAGTGCCACGAGGGCTGGACGGAGGTGAAGACGCAGGGCTCGTCGGGGCTGATGTGGTCGTACCAGGCCACACCGAACCCGTCGCCGTTGATGGCGTGGTTG
Source organism: Acanthamoeba sp. SK_2022b (assembly GCA_027943245.1). NCBI lineage: Eukaryota > Discosea > Longamoebia > Acanthamoebidae > Acanthamoeba > Acanthamoeba sp. SK_2022b. The sequence goes on along the minus strand of JANDJZ010000699.1, from coordinate 9,229 downwards.
CGGGCCTTGATCTCCTCGGCCGTGCCCTGCAGGTAGGGCAGGTAGGGACTGTGGCGGCTCTGGTGTATGATCGAGTTGGGCGGACGCGTTACCAGCTCCGCCAGCAACACCTCCTGTCCCTGCGGGCACGAATTTTAGCTAAATTTTAGAGATATAATTACTAAAGGTTTTTAGCAATAATTATTTTATTATTTACTCAAATATTCAGGTTAAATTATATATCTTTTCAAAAAGTGTTGCTTACAAGAAAGTTACCTTGTAGACCATCCAACTTTGAGCGGACGCGTAGCCGTAAGTAAAGGTCGCTGGGACGCATCGTTTGCAGGAAACGGCTTTGCTATTGAGGGGTGGACGTACCGGCACATGGTGATAGGCGGCTATGGGCAACGAAAGCGAAAGTATGACTTGCGTTCAATCGCGGCAGATTGAACCGGTGGCGTGCTCCTTCACGGCAAGCAGTACGCGGCTAGTACGGTTGAGAAACGGAGGAATGGACTTCTGGCTCTGCTCCGGGCGCCGAGGTCAGCGACCAGTCTCCCGACGCGTCTTGCGGGCAGGCTTTAATGAAATTTCGAAACGTTTTGGAAACGAAAACGAAAACAATTTACCCAACCAACCAAAACTGATAACTACAAGCGAGCGCGTGAACCAAGAGATGGAAGGCAGCAACAAGAGTGGCAGGGCGGCCGAGCATGCGGCTCGGGAGGCAGAGGTGCGTCGCGAGCGCGGAGCGCAACACGCAGCCCTGTGGCAGAACCTCGCTCGCTTCCCCAACGTCGCCAGCGGCTGGCTTCATCCTGCGCCCTCATCTTCGTCCGAGATCGAAGCTACTATCTTTGTACTTGCCCTCCCACCCTCAAGCCCTCACTCCTCTGCACATATAAGCACCTCCCACTGTGCTTTGTTGGATGACGTGGCGTGACGTGGCGAGTAGTCGAAGCAAAGGGACCTGGTCGGGCGCAAGAACAGGCTCGTGGGGCGCAGCTACCAATGCAGCGGCGCCAGCGGGGTGAGGGCGGTGGGCGGGTTCGGGTGGGAGGTGAAGGACGTGCAGCTGTCGAGCCCGTCGCCCTCCCGCACCCTCCTGGCGCTGGTCACCAACCACACCCCCGAGCTGCCCTCGCCCCAGCAGGCCAAGCCAGCCCTCGAGGTAACACTTGCCACACACATGCCACGCATGCCACACAACCAAGTAACACACACACACACACACACACACACATGACACACACACACACACACACACACACACACACACACACACACACACACACACACACACAACCCACGCAGATCTGGGAGGGGTCGAGCCTCGTGCAGCACATTCCCCTGCAGGACTGCCACGGCGCCGTGTACTCTGACGGTACAGCTGCAAGCTCGTGTACTGGCAGCGCGGCTGTAGCTGTGGGTGGAGGACTGACAGTAGAGGTGGCCTCTCTCTGTGTGTGGCAGAAACGTTTGGATCGCTTGCGTGGTCGCGCGACGAGAAGCGGGTGGCCTACCTCGCCGAGCCCAAGCGCGAGGAGAAGGACTTCCCCTCCTTCTGGGACGTCACCCCCAAGGCCGACACCACCAACGACAACAAAAACGACAAGGTTCAACCTTTTTCGCTTCTGTCTTTCCTTTTTATATTATTACTAATTATATTATGTTTTTTCAAAACTACTTAAAGACTAATGAAAAACAATAATCAAATAAATCAAACGAGTAGCCGCAGGACAAGGAGCGGGGCAAGTGGCACGAGTTCAACGAGGACTGGGGCGAGACCTACCCGGGCAAGACCTGCCCGCGCCCGCACGTGGTCGACCTGGCCACGGGCAAGGTGCGCGCCCTACGCGTGCCCGCCCATATCTCCTTTGGCCACCTGCGCTGGCTGCCCGACGGCCGGCTCCTTGCGGTCGGTTGGGAGACCACCGAACGCCGACTCGGTACATGACCGCACGCGCGCGCGCTGTCGTACGCCAATCGCAATGTTGTCGACACGCTCATTGAGTGTTCGTGGAATGCAGGCATCGTGTACTGCACGAACCGCAAGTCAGCGGTCTACGTGATCGGCGTGGACGGGGACGATGAAGGCAAACTCACCCGCGTGTCGGTCGACAGCGACGGAGATGTCACCACCCCGTGGTCTGTTGTGCGTCTGCCTCCATCGCTCGCTCGCTCACTCGCCCGCTCTCGCTGGTAGTGCGTGCACGTGCGTGAGAGCTTGATTGACGCCCCTCCCCTCTCCCCATTCAAACAATGCAGCCCACGCCCGACGGCAAGGGCGCGGTCTACGCGTCGTCGTCTGCCCTGGCGCCGCACAGCACCTGTCTCGCGCTCCGCTACGTCGACTTGTCGACACTGACCGAGGCCGGCGCGCCCCGGCCCCGCACGGTGGTGCCCATTGTCGACATTCCGTCGGCCGACTCGGCCCCGCCGTCCTTCCCCGGCCTGTACGGCGCGCGCGGGTCGGACCACTACTGGCTCGACGACCGTACTCTCGTCACGCCCAGCCTGTGGGGCAGCCGCCAGGTCCTGCTCGCCATCAACGTCGACACCGGCGCCGTCCACAACCTCTCCACAGGTGCCCCCACCTTAAACCGGTTAAACCACAATGGCAACCGCCACCTTAACTGCCACTGTGGATGCAGGCAAGCTGCGCGGTTCGGCGACGCAGGGGGACGAGGAGGGCGAGCGCGTGAGCTGGGGCCTGTGCGATGTGAAGAAGGGCGCGGCCATCCTGGCAGTCGTCTCGTCGCCTTCGCTCCCGCCCACGCCGTGCATCGGCATACTCGAGACCACCTCCACTGGTACGCGCCATGTGTGTGCTGTGTCATTGCTCGCATGTCGCCTAACCTCACGCACGCACGCACGCAGGCGAGCCGCGGTTCGCGTGGTCCCTCTTTCCGTCGACCACGGCGAAGCTGCTCGACGAGACACGTCAGCAAGTGGCCGCCATCGAGCACGCCATCCACTCTGTTCCGGTGTCCCAGGTATGCTCTAGAACAAACCACAACCTCGAAATTAATTATTATCATATTATTATTTACGTTTTGAAAAAAAAAAATTATTACAAAACGGCACATCCTATGGTGGTGACCGGCTTGGCGTTGTGCAGGGCGAGTTCGAGCAGTTTGAGGTGGTGGCCATTCATCGAAGCGATGCCACCGGCGAGGACGACGTGGCGAAGAGGCGCGTGTTGGTGCTGCCCCACGGCGGCCCGCACAGCGCCTTCACCAGCGAATTCCAGCCCCTGTACCTCTTCTTCGCCCTCCAGGGCTACGTCGTGCTGCTCGGTATTGCCACTCTCCTCCCCTCTTTCCCTCAAACCTCTCCGGCCTCATGTGTGTGTGTGTGTGTGTGTGTGTGTGTGTGTGTGTGTGTGTGTGTGTGTGTGTGTGTGTGCAGTCAACTATCGTGGTAGTCTCGGCTACGGCCAAAAGGTAAAAGAAATGGGCCCTCGCTCTCGCTTGTTGCTCGAAGAGGCGTGTGGCGTGTCTTCGTGACTGATGATGACCGTGTACGCGTGGGACAGCCTTTGGAATCGCTGCTGGGTCGGTGCGGCTCGCAAGACGTGGCGGACGTGATGCAGGCCGTGGACTTCGTGACGGGCACTCTCAAGAAGGGCGATCCCGCCAAGCTCTTCGTGTGCGGTGGCAGCCACGGTGCCTTTTCGTTTCCACTTTTATTTCGTTCTTTTTTAAACTTTAAATATATTATTTCCTATTTTTGTTTTGTTTAGGCTTCTCACTGACTCACCAATGCAGGTGGATTCCTGACATGCCACGTCGTGGGCCAGCACCCGGACCGCTTCACCGCCGCCGTGGCAAGGAACCCCGGTACCCCTCGCCTCCCACCACCAACAACCCAATCTCATTCGTTTGTATTTTTTTAAAAAAATTTATTTTAAAATTATTTCCCAGTGGTCAACGTGTCGGCGATGCTCTCGATCACCGACATCCCCGACTGGTACGGCCGCCTTCCCCCCGCCCCAAGGCAAAAGCAGATGTCGTTGTCGCTGACACTCTCGGTGCACCTTGCCCAGGTGTTTGGTGGAGGCGCTCGGTGCGAGCGCATGGGAGGAGAAGAAGGAGGTGATCGGGAAGGACGATCTCGTGCGCCTGTGGGAGGCATCGCCCATCGCCCACGTCGGCCGCGTCAAGACGCCCACCATGGTCCAGATCAGCTTCGACGATCGGTAGGGGCGTCGCCGCATAGTTAGGCCGTTTTATTTTTATTTTTATTTTTATTTTTATTTTTATTTATTTATCATTTGATTTAATATTACTATTTTGGGGCATTGACCGGAGCTATGTGCGTATAGGCGTGTGCCGCCTAGCCAAGGACGCGAGTTCTACTATGCGCTGGCCCGCATGGGCGTACCCACGCGGTTGCTCACGTACGAAAGCAACGCCCATGCCATCGTCAAGGTGCGCTATTGCTCCCTTCGTCATTGGCTGTTAAATGTTACCTCAAGCTGACGCGATTGTGTGTCGCAGGTGGAAAGCGAAGGCGATGCATGGATCAACGCGGCGTTGTGGTTCGATGCGTCGGCATGATGTATGTAAATGCTTCGAGTTCGGTCCGCATGTGCATCACCGACAGTCATTAAATTAACTCACCACTTTAAGGAAGAGACGTTCAACGCAAAGAGCGGGTTGAATGTGGGCTGTTACATGTGGTTTTACCAACGTTCATAGGAAACCTGCGTTTCGCTGATCAGGTAATGCCAGGATTGTGAACCAAGCGGTACGGGCGAGAGAACTCGTGGCTATTTCTTTTGCATGAGATGTGTCCTGCGCCAGAAGGCGCCAAATTTTTGCGCCGATGGCTAGTGTCGCGATACCACGACGTCACAGAACCCGTGCACGACCGAGCCACGACTGAGTCAGGGGGTCCACTAGTGGACTTGTGCAAAGCAGAGAGCCTGTACTGGGGAACTGCGTAGAGAGAAACGGATCGTCTAATCAAGTCTTAAAGATGCGCACAGCCTTGGTAATCTTGGTCTTGCAGATGGGGCACTCTCGCTTGTTCCCCTTGCCCGTCAGCAGGTTGGCGCAGTCCTGACACACCGCCAGATGGCCTGTCCGCGTCCCGACCGTTTTGTAGATGAGAGCATGGTCATGGCTCCGTCGCAACATTACTGGGCGTTGGCTTGTGGGGCGTGTACCGCAGGGCACGAAGCAGATGTTGATCTCGGCGTCCATGCACACCTTGCACGTCTTCTCGTCGTCCTCGGCCTCGTCGCCGGCCTTGGCCGCCTCCACAGCCGACGTCGCCATGGTGGTAGTAGTGGAGGAAGAAGAAGACGAAGAAGAAGTGGTTGTAGTAGCGGGAGCGCTCAGTTTAAGCTTCGCCGTGCCATCGACCGAAGCGGATGGCGTAGGCTTCTTACCTCCCGCGTAACCAACTGCCCAATCAAAAATCAGTCAAAAGGCCAACACAGACACATGAGAGAGAGAGAGAGAGATGTACCAGGGGTGCCAAAGGCGAGATAGGAGCAGGAGGCAGACCACACCTGGCTGTTGCCCCACGTGCCCAGTTTGAGGTCGAAACCCGAGTCGTCTCCGTTCTCCGCTGTCGTCCTCACCCTGAAAATAATTATTTAATTATTAATTATTAATTGTTTTTTTAAAATAAAAAACGAGAACGAAGGGAGGTAAAAGGCACCGATGGTCGAGTTTGCGCAGCACATCGATGAGACTGAAGAAGGGAATCACCGTCGGCGCGGCTGTGGTACACAATACCATAGAAAATGACAATGAAATGTCAGTAAATTGTAAAATGTCAATAAAACATGCAAAAATAAAATAAAAATTGCGCGAGGGACTGGACCAGCGAACTTGCGGGGGTAGGTGACGTGTTGCTTGATCGAACGGTCGCCCGTTCCCTCATGCAGGCCGTAGCCCGTCGTGGCGCGCTTGAATGGCCAACGCCCGCTGGCGATTTGCTGACCTGTCTCGCGTTCATGTCAAAAAGTAGCCATGAGAACGCTTGCGTGCGTGTGTTTGAGAGGCGCCTTGCGCATACCTTGCGCGCCGGAGAGGAACGTGTTGTCGAAGGCGATCCAGGTGACCTCCAGAGACCACACCTTGGTGTCGAGCCACGTGCCCACGTTCATGGTGAAGCCCTTCTTGTCGACATTCTCGAGCGACAGGGCCAAACGGTGGTCTGAGTCGTCCTGTGCGCCACGTCAGCACGCACTGCCACCTTAAACTGCCCGTGCGCACACATGCGGGTGGAAGGGGAGCCGCACGAGGATGTCGAACGCCGAGAGGCCGAGAACAACGGTGGGCGGCGTGGCGAAGCCGGCGCTCGTGAAGTTGACTCGCGTGGTGAACGTGCGATCGCCCTTGCCCTTGTGCAGCTGCACACGCGCACACCCACGCCAGAGCAACGATGCCCGCCGTCGATTGATTACGTCAGCAATGTGATTGCGAGAGAGAGAGAGAGAGATAGACAGGGCGGAGGGTTCGCCCACCTTGTACGCCGCGCCAAACGCCTTTTGGGAGATGAGCAGTCGCCCGACCTCGATCGTGTTGCCTATGTTGCCACCCCACGTGCACATTCAGTTTGTGTGTGTGTGTGTGTGTGTGTGTGTGTGTGTGTGTGTGTGTGTGTGTGTGTGTGTGTGTGTGTGGTGTGTGTGTGTGTGTGTGTGTGTGTGTGTTGTGTGCGGTGAATAGTAGCAATAGCGGTATACCGGGAGTGGAGAGGTAGCGCTTGTCAAAGGCCACCCACGACGCTTCGACCGAAAAGACTCGCGTGTCACTCCACGTGGCGAAGCTCAGCTCGAACCCTGGATTGGATTGAGTTGAGATATGAACTCCTTCCGCGATTCTTTGTACAGGGAGGAAGACCGCGCAGACCTACCGCGCTTGTTCTGGCGCTCGACGGAGACACACACTCGGCGATCGGTCTTGTCCTTGATGTGCACGCCTGACAGGAACACGGCCACCTGATGATGGTGATGGCAATAGTTGAGGACAACCAACCTGAAATTCACGTATGCGTGCGCGTAGGAAGCGTAAAGATGGGAGAAGGGAGGGGGGCGACGTGTGACGTGCCTGGGGCTGCGTGGTAAATGGCGCGGGGAAGTCGATAGGGTGGAGGTGGGCGCGGCTGCCGTCGGGGCCCTCACTCAGCTTCCAGGCCGCGCCCAGGGTTGCCTTCGAAGCGGTCGCGATGCCGCCGCACACGGGCTGCAGTCCATTGTCGTCCATCTCGACCCCCTCTGCCAACCACAAAATTGGGTGAAATCACCGCTTCCGCCATCTCATGCCTTTCATCGTACCTTCTTCCTTGATCATTTTGCTGCTTTAATTAAATACTTTGGAAGTGATGTATTAAAGATTAATGTGTCAAAGTATTTAATTAAATCTTAGTTCTTGGAAGAAATTCTAATTGTGGCCAATGAAATGTTTGAGCGGGATATTCTGGCAGGAAAAGTGCGGTCTTTTCCATTTGATGAAAGAGCAGGTGTGTCTCAAGATACCCTGACTCTGATCATCCAAAATTTGTAATAACTCTTCACCTGTGAATAGACCATCATCTTGTGCTCCAGTCCACATGTACAAGTAAAGTACCTTCAACCTTGCCATCATGTACACCAGTTTTTAGGTTCCTTAAAAAGTGACATTGTTACTTTTTTCCAAACACACTGTTTGTGGGCAGTGCAGGAACAACAATGAAAGAAAAACAAAATTTTACAGCTAAGATGGCCATTTTTTTCATTCAGTGACAACAAAGAAACAGCAACATCAATATGCCCTATCATCATATTTTGTCTGTCTGGCAACACCAGCATAAGTATTAGATAAGTGGTGCTAATGCAGCACCTGCCTTTCATGTCTCATGACATTGCCTGCTACTGGATTTGTGATCCCTTGATTGCTGGCTATATCTTGGTGAGCTGGGGCTGTACCTGGAAGAAGCCTTCTTTCCAACATGTTCAAGGGGGGGTTACTATGCTGAATGGGTGTTGTTAAGGTGATAAGACCCACTTCAAGGCATGTGCCCTTCAGCAACAAAGGATGGTTGGCCCTTATGGCGCCTGCTACCTAACTGATGTGGGTGGACTGGGCGACTTGTTCTTGCTCACCCTGCTCAATCTGCCAACCCTACCAGGACCTTCTTTGAAATTCAGGCAGAGTCCTGTCTCTTCCTCCCAACCAACGCACCCATTTTGTCCACAACAATACATCCACTTGCCAAAAGTTCCAAGCAACTGCCCAAGCTGGCCACCTCACCACCAGGTCATGGCGTGTACAGTTCATGTTTTGACATTCACTTGGCCAAACAACCCCATCATCACCATACAAGCCCAGAGAAAAAACGTATTTGTGCAGATAGATGGGGCGGCTTAAGGGTCCAGTAGGCTTTTATTTATAAAAAAATTGAGAACCGAGGCCGCCCTCCCACTAGATCACAATTTGAAGTATGCAGAAGCAAAGGTTTTACTATTAAAAAATGCAAAGTATGAGTGACAGCATCACAACACCGCCACAAGCATGCAGAACTGGGACTCAAGTTTGCACAGATGCGCCTTGATCCATTGCTTGCGTGGTGATGGTGGCTGGATCACCATCAGTAACCAAAGTAGTAGCTTGATCTCCTCAAGGACCACATAGGCTTGTTCCTCCACATCAGCACTGGTGTCATCCACAGGAAGGGATGAAGCCATCTGCTCAAGGCGCTGCTCGAAGCTGAGAGGAGCTGGAGGAAGTGAAGAGGTTATTGATTGGCTTGTGAGTAACACATGTGTGGTGGTGAGCAAGGGAGGAAGCGCACCACTGGGTGGCAGTGGCAGTGGCGGTGGCATCTGCACTGGCGTTGGTGCAGTTGGTGGAGGGGATGAAGCTGGTGGTGGCATAGAAGGCAGAGTAGATGATGGGAGCAACGGCGCAGCTGATTGATCTGAGTGCTTAGCTCTGTAGTGACGTGTGAGGTTGCTGCGCACAGTGTAGGTCTTAGTGCACCCTGGATAGGTGCATGGTATCTTTGGTTTTGGTAGGGGCACTGGTTTGTCGATGTCGTTGTCCATGCCTGAGGCTGCTTTGCAGTCTGAGTTGCTTCCTGCCTTCTCCTTTCCTTTCCTTCACTTTGCACTTCGTTCTGGCCGTGTAGGCTGGATGGGCAGTCTCTTCTCTCCTCTTGGCTCATCCAGACTCTGTCACCAACAACAGCAAAGTGAGCAGCTATGTAACTACAGGACTCATGGGCAACTCATACCTTCAACTGACAACCA
>JANDJZ010000697.1:0-22072 GCA_027943245.1 Acanthamoeba sp. SK_2022b | reverse complement strand
AGAGAGAGAGAGAGAGAGAGAGAAGGCCAGCCACAAACAAGCGTGAGACGCCGTCACTGGCACTGGCAAAGAGGAGGAGAGAGAGAGAGGAGGAGGAGGAGGAGGAGGAGGAGGGAGAGAGAGAGAGGAGACGCACTGCGATGAGACGAGATCTTGCTGCCTCGCCCCTTCTTGCCCCGATCGTCATCGCTGTCGCTGCCAAACTCGGACTCTGCGGAACAGAACAGAACAGGGGAGAGAGGGAGAGAGATAGACGACGGCAACGCACGAGGAGCGGCAGAAGAGGAGGAGACAAGTCAGACTCGGCACGTAGAAGGCTCTGTTGGTCCAACAAAGTGGTGGGCGGTCCCATTCAAGGGCGGGCCGTACCGGACTCGCCGATCTCGGAGCCGGCCTCCGAGTCGCTGTAGTCGGTGTAGCTGTCGCCGTCGCTCCCCTTCTTTTTCTTCTTTCCCAAGATGGACCTTCTCTTCTTGGACTTCTCGCCTGTTTACATCAAAAAAATGTTTTGATTTAATTACTGATAAAAAATAGAAATATATAATTTAATTTACAATAAAATATAAATAAAACTAACAAAAAATAGAAATGGTGGAGGAGGGGGAGTACCTCCAGTTTCGGGGGTGCCGAGGGATGCGCTGGAGGACTCCTTCTTGAGTCGCTTCTTTCGCTCCTTCTCTCGCTTCTTCTCCTCCTTCTCCCGCTCCTTCTCGCGCTTCTTCTCCTCCTTCTCTCGCTTCTTCTCCTCCTTTCTCTCCTTCTTGCTCGCCGTGCTACTTGTGCTCCGCGTGCTTTCCGTGCTGCCGCGTCGCGATCGCGATCGAGACGACGAGACAGAGTCGGTGTCGGATTCGCTGTACTCCGATTCAGATTCATCGTAGTCGGTCATGGAGCCCTCGGCCTTGTTCTTCTTCTTCCGTGAGAAGAGGCCACGCAGGCCTCGTCGCTTCTTCTTTTCGCCCGAGGCGGAAGCCGATGATGAAATGCTACGCTTGGATGAGGTCGATTCATCCGAATCGTAGTCCTCTACATCTGTCACAGAGATCTTGCTTTTCTTCTTTGAAGACGACTTCTTCTTGCTGCTCATCTTATGTGTCCTGTTTTCTTGTCTTTCTCACCCACGAATGGAATCGAGTAGAATCCTCCAATTCACCGATTTCACCAATGCTCTTTCTCGCCTTACGCTCTCCCTTTGCCAGTCGTCGCTCCGTAGTGCGGGCAATGTTGTGTGCGTGAGTAGAAGTGAGATGTATGAGCGACCGAGGCTTCTGTTCGCGCACAGTCGTTGCTACCCAAACAGAAGCCGGAGTCCAGGCCACGGCTTCCGGTTGGACGCGCCGGTTCGAGTCTCGCCTTTGAAAACCCAAAAGCGATTTCGTCCATCGGTACTTTAGAGATCTCGCAATGTACATAGCTCTATGAACTGAAGAAAGGTTGAGGCCAAGTCTACGAGCGCGTCCCAGTATCCCTTGCCACGCTCTCCTGGATGACGTAGAGGCTGCGCGAGGGATTGATGAGGCTCTTGATTGCCGCTTTGTTGGAGATTGCCAAGGTCCACTCTTCCACGTCAATGTAACCATCCTGCATATAATGATGAAACCTCCCCGCATTGGGTTAGCTCTTGTCAGCTCTTGCAAAGGGTTAGCGAAGGGGACTGGAGGATGGCACCTTGTTGGTGTCTGCCTGGAACACCTCTTCCACGCTCGCCATTATCAGGGACGCTTTGGCGTTGGCAGCGAATTCGAGGAGCTCCTTCTTGTTATCCAGCTTGCCGCGCTTGATGTGCTCCTTGGCGATCTTCTCTGCCACTGTCAGCGTGATCTCTAACACACACATACACACACACACACACACACACACACACAACACACACCCGCCTCCACCCAACAGCCAGAACAACCAATCAGCATGCCAGGCACAGTGCACGAGATCCAGTGCTCAGGAGACCGCAATAGGGCCACATGGCAAGACCACCTCAAGATGTGAGGGAAGGGCCATGCACCGAGGTAGTTGAGGAGCTCGGCCTTAGAGATGTGGCCGTTGTTGTCGAGGTCGATGGCCTTGAAGACAAGCTCGGCCTTGTCCTGCTCGGTTCCTTCGCACAGGACCGACACGCCATAGATCAACTCAAATGGGTCCACTGCGCCATCCACGAAGCTCACTCAGCACTCTCAAGGAGGCAAACGAGGGCTTTGCAGGGAGAGCTGACCTTTGCCGTCATGGTTGGAGTCGAGGAGGTGGAAAGTGAGAAGGGCCTCGTCGTGGTTGAAGAGGGGCTGGTGGTAGGTCTGGTTGACGTCCTCCACCACTTTGAGGAACGGCTTCAGCGCAATGGGCTGGCCCTTGCTGTTGCCCTTGGCCTTGAAGGCCTCCATGAGCGCCAAGACCTCCTCTGCCGACAAGTAGTTCCCACTTGCCACCTTCTTCCAAGATTTTTGTGGGTCGTTGTTGTCCATCGTACAGCGGTAGAGTTACCGTGCACCGTGTAAGTCGAGCCTCGCTTGTCGCAACCTTGACGTTGGTTACAATGCTCAAATCAGGCAAAAAGAAAAAGAATTGTTTTTTGCTTTTTTTTATTCACTTGAAGTCGGGCGTGGCCGATCCAAGATACGTGCGTACATCAGACGGGGTGACTTTAACGATCTTTGCCCGAATGGTGGACTTGCCCAATCGTCGGTGGGCCTCATAGCGGTGGCAGCCGCCAAAAGCGAAGTAGTAGTTGTTTGCCGGATCCCGGCCCTGCACCCACATGACGTCAATGGGCGGGACGAGGTGCCGAGTGGACGGATCGTTGAGGGTGTCCATGATCGACTCCACCTTCTTGTTGTCGATCTCGAGCGGCAGGCCGCGGATGATGGCTGCGAACGGCATCTCGTGTATCTCTGCCACGCTTCGGGTATGAATGCTCATGTCGTCCTCACCCTCGAGGGATGGTTTGGCGCTTGCGGTCTGTTGTTGCACTTGAGCCATGTCTTGTTAATGTGAATGAATGGCGCGGTGTGTTGCGTTGGGTTTTGTTTGTCCGCTGCGTTCTTCCCGTCTCGCCGGCTTCGGGAGACTCGGGTATTTACCAAATGGGGAGATGTTTGCTTTTTCCACGCGAAATAAATAAGAAACTCTGGAGAAAAGAAACAATGCGAGATATGCATTCTCATTTGTTTTCCGGAATAAATCCTTCTTTTGCAGCCGCCACAAGAGCAACAAGGCGAACACAGGCACAAGACATTTCTACACACAATCAAAACAAGGCATACCCCGTTCCCACGCTCCGCCTAACAACCCTCCGTGGCATCACAGCAAGACACAAGATGAGTAAATTAAGTCAAGCCGAGAAGGGATCGCAGCTCGTGGTCCTCAGCGACGAGGAGGTGGGCCAGGCGATCACCTCACGCGAGGCTATCAAGGTGGTCGGCGAGGCCTTTGCCCAGCTTCACTCGAAAGACGCCCAGGTTCGGTACTCCCGCTCTTTCTCTTTTCACTATGTCCGATTTCTGCAAATTCCTGCTGACGATTGGACTGAGCACTTTTCCTTTATGAGCGTATCGTCCTTTGTGCTCTGTCCCCCATTGCCCATTATCACTAATAATAAACAATTTGTTTGTGGCGGCCGCAATGTTCAGCAATTAATTGTCTTGGTGACCTGTGGCTAACTCACTATTTTGGGTGCCGGGTGGGACGAGACTAACACACTTCTGCCTCGAAGAGATTACAAAAGCTAATACCCTCTTTATATATTTCCATAATTATCCGTTTATTATAATTAAATTATTTGGTACCGCTGTCCTCTAATGGCTTTCTTGTAGGTGCCCCTGCGTACTGTACTCCCCATCGACCAACATGGCGCTGCCACCCTCTTCATGCCTGCACACGTGGGCAAGACCGGCGCGCTCGGCATCAAGATCGGTACTTTTTTTTTTTTCAATCGTATTTGTTTTGTTTCATTTGTTTTATGTAATTCATTTTATTTGTGTGTGAGTGTGCTACAGCACGCTCCACAGGGGGTCAAGCTTAACTCCTATTTCCCTTTTTTCTCACTTTGCTATCTCTACGTTTTACCTCCGATCCCTCGCCATCGGCGCTTGTGGGCGACAACAGTCAGCGTGCGACCAAGCAACGCCGGCCGTGGGTTGCCCACCGTGCCGGCCGTCGTGATGCTGCTCGATGAAACCACCGGCCTGCCCATCGCGCTCATGCAGGCACGCGACGACTCTCCGCCACGCGACAACTGTTGGTGGCCCCCGGTTCGTGCACGGAAACCGCTGACGCGCGTTCGTGTCATGCGTGTGTGTCCCGCCAGGCGACGCAGCTGACGGCCATCCGCACGGCGGCCGGCTCGGCAGTGGCCACCAACGCGCTCGCTAAGAAGAACGCGCACGTCATGGTGGTGTTTGGTACGCAGCGCGCTCGGCGACCCGTCCGCGCCGCAGCTTAGCGCGAGACTGACCTCGCCCTTTATTTATTTGTTATTATTTATTTATTATTTATTATTTCATTATTTTGTTCATGGGAGCCAACAGGCGTGGGCGAGCAAGCGCAGGCTCATATTGAGGCCATCTGCACCGTGCGGAGTATTAAGGAGGTGCGTGCGTGCGCGCGTGTGCTCGCGCTCGTGTCAATGTCTGCTCACGCGCCTGTGTGCGCGCACACCAGGTCTACATCATCAACCGAACCAAGTCCAAGGCGCTCGACCTGCAGCAGCTCTACCAGGCCGCCGTGGGCCACGGCTACACGGAGATCACCTGGCACGTCGTCGACAAGGACTCGGAAGGTGCCCCCTCCCCCTCCCCACAACTGGGCATTTTAACTCCGAGCTGGTCGCCTAACTGCGAATTGAAACAACGCCTTGGGGGGGGGGCTCCACTCGACCGATCCGATGAGCGCAGACGAGAACAAGGCCGTGAGTCGGGCGGACATCATCGTGACCGCCACCAACTCCTCCAAGCCCGTCTTCAACGGCAAATATCTGAAGCCGGGCGTGCACATAAACGCCATCGGTGCCGACCTCCCATTCCACCGCCCACTCTCTTCTCTCTCTTCTCTCTCTTCTCTCTCTCTCTCTATCTCCTCGTGACCTTTGGCTCACCGAAGCATGCGCGCGTGTTGTGTCCAGGGTCGTATACTCCTTCGATGCAGGAGCTGGACGAGACCACTGTACAGTGCGCCAAGGTACTGCCCTCCTCCCTTCCCCTAACCGATCGTTGTGCACGCGCAACTGACTAGCGTTGTGTGTGTGTGTGTGTGTGTGTGTGTGTGTGTGTGTGTGTGTGTGTGTGTGTGTGTGTGTGATGTGGCCTGTCTCGCATAGATCGTGGTTGATAACCGCGAGGCGGCGCTGAAGGAGGCGGGCGATATCGTGGTGCCCCTGAAGAAGGGTCTCATCGACTCGACCAGCATAGTCGCCGAGCTGGGCCAGGTCGTGGCCGAGGAAATGGTGCGACTCCCGTTCCCCCTTCTCCCTCTCCCCACTTTGCTTTCCCTCCTCTGACAACAACGGCCCTGAGGGGGGGGGGAACACACAGGAGGTGCGCCAGTCGGACCAGGACATCACCCTGTTCAAGTCGGTGGGCAACGCCGTGCAGGACGTGTCGGTGGCCCACGCGGTCTTCCTCGCCGCCCGGAAGCGCGGGCTGGGCGATCGCCTCCCGTTCAACCCCTCTGCCGCCCGCCTCTAAGCCTCTGCCCACCGCTCTGTTGTTTCCATTTTCGAAAATCTAAAACCTTCCTCCCACAAGCCATCATCAAGTAGGGGAGCGTGGTGCCGACTGCGCCATGGCGTCTTCCATGCTGCACCAATGGACACTCGTATTTAGTGGGTGACTGACGAGATACCGCTGGGGAACTGCTACGGCAGTGGAGAGAGTGCAAAGGTCGCGTGCGCTGTCACTGTTGTCTCCTTTCATTGATCACGTTATGCGCTACTCCTGAGACTTGTGGGCCAGTGCGGCAGCGTTCTTCTCCCAGTTGACGCCGTCGAACGGAGTGATGCGCATCTCCTTCACCGTTCCCTGGTCAAGGCACCGCACATTGACCGCGTAGCCGTCGGGGTCTGAAGGCGTTTGAGGTGTCAGCGTCGGCAAGTCGAGAGGGAGGAGGGAGGGAGCGCACTGGAGCGGGGAATGTAAAACGAGCTGATGCCACAGGTGGAGCAGAAGTAGTGCTTGGCGGTGTGTGTTCCGAACGAGTAGAGGGACAGCGCTGCCTGCGAGCCTTCGGCCAACCGGAACCGCGACTGAGGCACGATCAGGTGCGGGAAACCCTTCTTCTGGCCTTTGTAGGATATAAACAATTAGAATAAAAGTTGTTGAGGGACCGGAGCTTGTTTTGTTGGGAGGAGGGACGCACAAATGGAACAATTGCAGTCGTCCACTTCGAGCACCTCGGGAACGTCAATTTCGAAGCGCACCTTGCCGCAGTGGCAGCCGCCCTTGTGCACCACCATCTTGTTGCTGTCCTCCTCCATCTGGTGTAAGAGAAATAACAGGGCCTTATCGATTTTACAGGTTGTTTGCGTTGGCTGGCGGTTGGGAGTGCGTTCCTGCAAGGTTCCGCCAGTTCCACAACGATGAACTCCACCACTACTTTCTATCTACTTTCGGATTGTTATCGACGTGGAAGTTTACAATATTTTAGGTAGGTATTTGTTATGTGCAATTAAAATCGATAAGTAAAAGTCAATGGCGAGGTGCAAAAGATGGAGGGTCGTTTTTTGTGTTGTGAAAATGAAGTTGAATTTACAGATGGTCTTACAAAACCAGCTGGGGTGGCATCTCTGTTGTCATTCAGATGTTGGGAAGTGGTTTGGTGTTGTAACACTAAGTCAAAAAAGGAAGGGAGAGAAACCCCTGCATGGACCATACATCACCTGAAACTGTGAACTTCCAGGCCACAAACTGTCTTGGCATTCCATGCAAAGCCAATGTCCAATCATTGCTTATGGGTGGAGCTAGCACATCAAAAAGTGGACAGGACTGCACAGGAATATTAATGGTAAAAATGCACTTGCCTTGGGGTTCAGTTTGATTCATTGTCTGGTCAGTCCCACCAAATTCCTTGCAATCACTTGATGTTCTTCTTGGGTGCTTCATCCATTCATGACAGCAGCACCATCAGCATTGAACCATCATCAAGGGTTATCAGAGCCACCATGTCAAATCATACCGAGCCACCCAGTGGCTGTTGCGTAAAGTCAACACATCCTTTTGCATGTATACAGGAACCATGCTGATGGTGTAGCTCCTTCACCTCATGACTTAATGCTGCCCTGTCATGACAGTGGTGGTGTGATTGCGCCTGCCTCATTGCCTGCATCCTTGCTGATGACATTGCACAAAGGTTTTGCTTTAGCACATAGGCTTGCTTGCCATCTGGTCTATATGTGTGAGCATGTGATGTTGATGGTCTTCTTGGGGTTTTTGCTTGCTATACCATTGCATATGTGTATGCAATGCTCATGCATCTCTGTCACCATAAAAATGCCTTCCATGTGGGCATGTGATGTTGATGGTCTTCTTGGCATTTCTCTCCGCTAGACAAGAATGTACACATACGCGGTGCTCATGCACCACCTTTACCATAAAAATGCTTGCTATTTGGTCATATATGAGCATGTGATGTTGGAGGTCTTCTTGGCATTTCTCTTTGCTGTGCCATCATGTCCATGAATGCAATGCTCATGCAGCTCTGTAACCACAAAAATGCCCACCAACTGGGCACTTATGCATACACAATGCTTATCACCTGCTTCACCACAAAAATGCCTGCCATCTGGTCAAGTGTGAGCATGTAACTGAGTGTTAATGAAAATCAGACACTGCCCCTTCTCAAAATGTCTACAGTTTTCAACAGTCATATCAGCAGTCATGCAGCTGTAGACATTTAGGACCTTCCCAGACAGGTGCTGTCTTCAGAAAAAGAGTCCATGTCTCATTTTCCTGAACACTCAGTTATGTGATGTGGATGGTCTTCTTGGCATTCCTCTCTGCAAAACTATCTCATATGCATACCCTCTCATGCACCTCCTTCACTACAAAAATGCCCACCATATAGGCATGTGCATACACAATGCTCATGCACCTGCTTCACCACAAAAACTGCCACCTGGTCAAGTGAGCATGTGATGTTGATGGTCTTCTTGGCATTTCTCTCTGCTCTACCATCGTGTACGTGTACACAGTGCTCATGCACCTCCTTCACCACAAAAAAGCCTGCAATTTGGTCATGTGTGAGCATGTGATGTTGGAGGTCTTCATGACATTTATGCTTTCTATACCATCACATATGTTTCTGCATTGCTCATGCACCTTCTTTCCCACAATTACCCTCAAACTTGTCATGTTTGGGCATGTGTTGTGGGTGATCTTGTAATCCAATCCATGGGCCTGGGTGACAACACAGTCCTGCCCAAGCCTGCTGCCTGAGACCACTGTCCAGGCACATGCACAGCCTTACATAGTCCTAATACACCTCTGCACATATAGATGATAGTGCATCCAATTCATCATCTGGGTAAGATTACAATGAGAAACACACACACATAACTCAGTATCTTCCATTTTTAGGTTGTTTTTTCATTGTGTACGTGTATGTGGTCCGAAAGTGCTCCTTTACCTCCATCAAACTATCCATTCCTTTGTTCTGGTGCCAATATCAAGCTATTGTATGTCCACAGTGTTGACATTCAGCTGGTGGCGCAATGTCAGCTCATGAGGAAAAACCCCATGGCCATCCAATGTCCTGTTTTTCTGTTGTTCACAGTTTTGCTGTGCTTGCAGGATGATTTGTGCAAGGCCAGCTGATAGGAATTATGCATGATTTTTTATTGTCAGAAAGGCAGTTGATTTTATCAGGTGTATCACCTGGCTTGCTGATGCAGGTTGTGCAATGATTTTTTTGAGGGCTGCATCCTCATTCTGCACATATGTACCAGATAGACTGGTAAGAATAAATGGCAATATGGTTACCCACAACACATGCACATACAGGACCAGATTGAGTGCACATCTGTAGTGAAAGAGGTGCATGAGCATTGTGCATGCCTTTGTGATGGTATTGCTAGTAAAAATGGCAACAAGATCACCCACAACACATGCCCAAACATGACAAGTTTGAGGGTGTAATTGTGGGAAGTGGGGTTAACCCTGGACAGGGGAACACTTCCATGTTGTTTTAATCTTATTTATTCCAGTCACCATTTTGGAACCAGGAAATATAAGGATTAAAACAAATCCCCATCTGTCCTTTTTCTCAAGCAAGCATCGTGTTAAAGAGGGAGGGAGGGAGGGAGAGTCACAGAAGTGTTCCCCTGTCCAGGGTTAACCCCACTTACCTGCAGTATCCTGTGGTAACTACAGTTACCCAGGGAAGGGGGGAACACTTCCATATTGTTCCTACAGAGGCACTTCAAGTAACTAGTCTTGGTTCACATTGCAGATCAGATCAGTGAACAAGCGTGGGATGGTGCAGATGATGTAGTGCCAATAGATCATCTCCACACTATGCCATCCACCTAGTCTGAAGATGGCGTCCAGTTCCACACCAGCGTCTAATCCTGCCATGACACCAGATTTCCAGAATGTCTTGGCAGTAAAGAGGCCAGGGTCAAGGCTGGCGTTGGCAGCAACCCCTCTAAGGATCCTGGCACACTCATCCAGGGAGAGAGGGTGGATCAGGCGTTGGAGGGAGAATTCAAGCATGCAGTTGCAGACATTCTATCATAGGCTGCAGGTCTTCCTCATCCACTCCTCAAATGTACACACTGGGCAGCAGGTCAGGACCAAACATTCATGGAGGAGAACCATCTTGCCCTCCCCAATATGTCATCTTGGAGCCTACGTAGGCCCCTCGGTTGGCTTTGGTATTTATGATCTTGACCTGGTCAAAGATAGGTAGGTTCATGCTGGTGACATGGAGTGCTCCCAGGATGCAGAGCATCACAATCAGCTTGGCCCATAGTTTTTTGGTGGAGAGCTCATCTCCCCAGCAGATGAATAGGTCTCTGAGGGTGGTGACGTCAAACATAGCTCCATGAGCAATCAGTCATGAAGTCCTCATCCATACAATGGCCCACTTGAGTCACTTCATGAGCAGGTCTTGAGTGGGCTGAAGGTCTGTGCTCTCATAGAGCACCACAATCGCTGCTGAAAGGCTGGCAATCATTGACTTGGGTCTGGTGCACAAGCAGGTGGCTGCTTACAAGAAGCTGGCTACAACCCCCGTTGTGGCTTCCACTGCTGGCAGGAAATCATGGCCCTTGGCAAGGCATTAGGCCTTGAATCAACACAAGTTGGCGGAGTAGCAGCGCCAGGTAAACAGCACCAGGGCACTGTTCAGCATGTTTGCTGCTGCGCCTGACCAGCTGCCAGGTGAGGGGAGCCAGAGATCCTGAAGGCTCCCCATTGCCAGCGGCGGTGGCACAGCAGTTCCAGAAGCCAGTCTGCGTCAGTGAGGAAGTTGCACAACGATGTGGCAATCCACAAGGGGCCATCCATCATCATTCATGCAAGCTGCAGGCCCCATCTGCACAATGATCATCACAACAGCATTCTGGCAAGCAACCAAGTCAAGGATTTTGGGGATCAGCGCTATAGGCAGGGCAACCCAGTCGTTGTCCTCCCACCATTCCTGGAGGAGACAGTCAGTCCCATCACTCCCCAGCACTGTGAATCAAGAGTTGAACTGCGGGAGCTGTGTGTTGGCTGTGGGCGCTGTGCAGTCTATTGTGTGGGGACCCCAGAGGCAGTCAGGTGGAGGCAGCTGAGCCTGTCAGCAACCATGTTTTGGAGGCCCAGTAGGTAGGAAGCTGTCAGTTGGATGGCTTCCCACTCACACAGGCAATGTATGGATCAGGCTACCACAGTCATGGCCTCACTCCATCCAGTTGTTCAGGTGGGCAACTCTGGCAATGTTGTCACAGCAGAACAGAACCACTTGCAACCATAGCAACAGGAGGAAGGCCTGTATTGCATTGTGGACCACTGTCAGCTCTAGTACATTGATGTGGCACTTCTCATTCTTTGGCCACCAGCCAGCTGATGTAGCAGTCTTGAAGCTCAAATCAGGGCTTGTCATCAATGCACCCCATCCAGATAGGGACACATCAGAGTCAATCAGAGCGTCAAGGGGGCGCAGCATGGCCAGACAGCCATTCCACATTGAGAGGCCATGGCACCACTCCTGCAGGTGTCATGGAGCTGTTCCAGCTCAACCAGCAGGCAATGTCCTGATAGGCATTCCAGAGGAGCAGTTTTGCCAGGAGAATCACTGGAGGGTGCAGTGACATTCTCATTGTCTGTCATCCGTACTGTTGTCAGCTGGGCCTTTGCCCTTGGAGGACGATGAAGACAAAGATGATGTGTCCTTGCTCTTGGCAGTCACTGGAAGGGGAGTCATGTTGTGCAGGGCCATCGTCTTGGATTGAGGAGAGGTTGATGGTGGAGTCTTAAGACATCATTCCTGCTCAAAGCAATAGCATGGCCTGTCCACACAATGCAATCTGCTTGAGAGAAAAAGGACAAATGCAGCGATTTGTTTTAATCCTTTCCCAGTTCCAAAATGGTGACCAGAATAAATAAGATTAAAACAACATGGAAGTGTTCCCCCCTTCCATGGGTAACTGTAGTTACCACAGGTAAAGAAGGTGCATGAGCATTGCATAGGCATATGTGATGGTAGAGCAGAGAGAAATGCCAAGAAGACCATCAACATCACATGCTCACTTGCATGTCCAGAGAGCAAGCATTTTTATGGTAAAGGAGGTGCATGAGCACCACATACGTTTACATGATGGTATAGCAGAGAGAAATGCCATCAACATCACATGTTCACACTTGATCAGATGGCAGGCATTTTCGTGTATGCATGCATGAGCATTGCATTCATGTACATGATGGCAGAGCAGAGAAATGCCAAGAAGACCTCCAACATCACATGCTCATAACAGAGTGTTCAGGAAAATGAGACACTGCCCCTTCTCAAAATGTCTACAGTTCTCAACAGTCACAAAGGCAGTCTTGCAGCTGTAGACATTTAGGACACCTTCCCAGTCAGGTGCTGTTGGCAGAAAAAGAGTCACTGCCTGAACACCCTGTTTCATACATGACCAGATAGCAAGCATTTTTATGGTAAAGGTGGTGCATGAGCACCACGTATGTGTACATGATGGTATAGCAGAGAGAAATGCCAACAAGACCATCAACATCACATGCCCACATATGACCAGATGGAAGGCATTTTTGTGGTGACAGAGGTGCATGAGCATTGCATACACACATGCAATGGTATGGCAAGCATAAACCCCAAGAAGGCCATCAGCACCACCATACATGACCAGATGGCAGGTTGTGATGTGTGGTGAAGAGGAGCTGCATGAACAGGGCAGCACTGTGGTTGCAAGCAAGCATGTCTGTGGTGAAGGAGGTGCACAACCTTGATGTCACGCCATCAATGAAGCAGGCTCTCACCTGCACATGCATGACAGTGCAGCATCAAGAGGTGAAGGAGATGAAGAAAGTGCATAGCAATTGTGTTCTGTGTGCAAGCAGCAGCTGCAGCATTTGGGTAGACAGCTGTCATGTTTCTTGAAGGTGCCACTGACAGTCAACGTTGTATGTTTGTGATTTGCACCAGTCGCCAGTGACCAGCCAGCCACCATGATGCAGCTGCTGCAGAATTCATGAAATCTTAATGCTCATCCTTGAGTAAGGGGGATGGGGGCTGGATGACTAACTACAACATCGCTACTGAAACCACCATTACTGCTGTGCCCTCCACTTGTCTAAAAACGACTGGACCTCTCATTTGATAATAGTGGAGGGTAGGTTATGGCTGCATGAAGAGAAGTCAAAGCTGGGGTTGTGTGGCAGTGCCACAGTGGGTGATCCCTGTAATATGCCCATTCTGCCACATCCCCATGTACAAGGTGGAGAAGGAAATCAAAGCACACCACTGTGTTTTTGAGCACTGCATGAGCTTCACACTCTGCCTGTCCCCTTGCACCAAAGTTTGTAAGTGAGAAGGATCTGGAGAAGGTGGAGCACTGCCAAACTCCAGAGCCTTGCCCAAACAGCTGGGTTGGATTTGATGTGCAACATTTTTAACAAATTGCTCCAGTTGCACAAAATTAAGTATGTGGGCAAGAACAAGCACAGGCTACCGTTGTGGACCTTGTGGCATATTATGAGCCCATGATTGTGGTCCATAATTTCCTTATTTTGTCTATCTATGACAAGTTATTTACCCTCATTACTACTGCCTGCACCTACCCACAAGACTGGTTTGTAAGTACAACAGCAACCAAGATCACTGCTGTTTAGCACATCATGACATCGTGCCCCTTCTGTGTGCCCTCGCCCAGCAGCTCTATGGTGGTGACACTGCGTTGGCATCATGGCAGCTTCGCATCTACAACCCCTACTTCTGTGAGGGCAGCATGGTGGCTTACATACTGGGCTTCACCAACGTCTACAATTGCCATGCTGTTTTAATATCATTTTGAATATGGGCAGGTCTCCTCAGTTGTGGACAAGCTCAAAGCCAAGCTCATGCAGCAGATTGGTGGTGCAGATGAAGGCATCATCAGCGATGTGCAAGCACATCGCTGATACATCTGACCTTCCAGCTTGCCTACGGGGCCCTTTCACACCACCCAGTATCCTCACTCTCTCTGGGCAAGGTGCAAGACTGCCAGAGGGGGGAGAAGAGGTACAGCCCTCCTCTCCCTCCTCTCCCTCCTCTCCCTCCTCTCCCTCCTCTCCCTCCTCTCCCTCCACATTCATGCTTGCTCACTCATCCCCTTCTTGGCCCTTCAAGAAGAGCTTATCTGTACCTGTCCCATCAAGGTGGTGCAGGGAGAGGTGCTCTCTGATTGTGTGGAGGTTATATGTCATGAGATACCACAGCACATTCTTAATGCTGCGGCTCTCAGCCTTGGCTGTCCACCCACAAACTACATACTGTTCTCCTTTTCATTCTCCTGCTTGCATTGGTTATGGAGGCCAATAGTTGATAGGCAGACAGGACTGGTGGTGGTTGGGGTTGGGAGTTGCTGACAGCTCCACCAGAGCACAATCAGCTTGTAGGACTGCTTGGGTTGGATTGGATCTTTGAGCTGCTTCTTGGGATGTTGCACTGTCCAGAGAATTTTGGTTGGTAGACACCTCTCCTTGGAGACAGACCCAAAATGCGTGTACATGGCTGAAAGATGAACCCAGAATATTCTGTACATTCACAGATACATTTTGCCAAGTAAAAAACATAATATGTTTTACAATTATTATGAGGTAACACTGTAGATGTGCTGCTGAGCCAACCAGTACAGCTTCACCAAAATTCGCCTGGCTCTGCTTCTTGTGCACTACTCACAGATTAATCAGTCCAGGCAATCTTCATGGTACAGAAGAGGTACATACTCTCCTAAGTGCCTAAGCAGTACTTGTAGGTAAGGACATGGTGTGAAGAGGCAGTGATGGTTGGTCCCACGGTGTATCTCAAACATTGGAAAGTGGCAGTAGCTACACCTGGCCAGGTGCCTTACTGCCACCTTGCTAGACCAGCACAGCAGTTATTGCTCCATCTTCAAAAATTTTAGCCACCCTAAGCCTTATTCCTTGAGCTCACCAGTGCCCTCATGGTAGGCCCATATTGCTTGTAGTTGAGGGACACAGCATCAGACATGGCAATAACAACAACAGCACCACAGCATCAGAACACTACCAATCAACACAAAGTAATCTTTTTCCTGTAATGTAGAGGGGCAGGCAGTGCAAAACTTGAAGAAGTTGTGACCCAAGATGTCAATCAGTCAGTGGACAACACATGAGACAAAAGGGAAGGTTGGCGCCAATGGGAATCGAACCCATGATCTCTCCCTTACTAGGGGAGCGCGGTGCCGACTGCGCCATGGCGCCTTCCATGTTGCACCAATGGACACTCGTATTTAGTGGGTGACTGACGAGATGCCACTGCTTGTGTGCTGCTACGGCAGTGGCGAGAGTGCAAAGGTCGCGTGCGCTGTCGCTGTTGTACTCCTTTCATTGACCACGTTGTGCGCTACTCCTGAGATTTGTGGGCCAGTGCGGCAGCGTTCTTCTCCCAGTTGACGCCGTCGAACGGAGTGATGCGCATCTCCTTCACCGTTCCCTGGTCAAGACACCGCGCATTGACCGAGTAGCCGTCGGGGTCTGAAGGCGTTTGAGGTGTCAGCGACAGCCCGTCGGCAGGTCGAGAGGGAGGAGGGAGGGAGCGCACTGGAGCGGGGAATGTAAAACGAGCTGATGCCACAGGTGGAGCAGAAGTAGTGCTTGGCGGTGTGTGTTCCGAACGAGTAGAGGGACAGCGCTGCCTGCGAGCCTTCGGCCAACCGGAACCGCGACTGAGGCACGATCAGGTGCAGGAAACCCTTCTTCTGGCCTTGGCAGGATATAAACAATTCAAGATGTTGAGGGACCGGAGCTTGTTGGGGGGGGGACGCACAAATGGAACAATTGCAGTCGTCCACTTCGAGCACCTCGGGAGCGTCAATTTCGAAGCGCACCTTGCCACAGTGGCAGCCGCCCTTGTGCACCACCATCTTGTTGCTGTCCTCCTCCATCTGGTTTGTAAGAGAAATAACAGCGCACTAACCTAAGAAAATGCATCGGAAAAGATTGTCTTAGTGGCCGATTGTGTGGGATGCCACAGACTGTCCCACTTGGGTGTTTGATGTACACGCGTGCATTTGGGTTTAAAGAAAGGAGCAAAAAAGAGCACTTCATGAATTGGGGTTTCGCAGTCCTTAGAGCTTGATCTTCCAGTCCTCGTTGAAAAGGATGGTCGACGAAGACGGCTGGCTCCACTGCCACCACACCTGGGTGTCCTTGTTCTTCCAGTGGCAATCGAAGATCTGTTGCATCACGCATGTGCAGCATGGTGAGTGGGAGGTGGCCATGCGTGTCACACTGCGTGAGGGGAAGGTGTACCCAGAGAGTGCAGTCCTCAAGCTGGAAGAAGGACTCGAAGTAGGCGTCCATGGGGTTGTTGGTCCTCTCGACATCGAAGCCGACCTCGCACTCGGAACCGTGGATGTAGGCCTGGGGGCGGATCTGGGTGTTGACCTCAGCGGCGAGCTCAATGCCAGCCTTGATGATCAGAAGGTCGAGCTCCACGTCGCCCTGCGCGCTGAAGGTAGCGCCGGGGATGAGCTCTGCAGGGGAGCGACGCGCATCGACGGATATTCGGGGTTAAAACGCTATCGCCAGGGCAAGCAACCACAGTGCATGCAGTGAGTACCGATGAGGGCAGAGAGCTCGGAGTCGCAGATGGACCAGCCCCAATCGACGTTCAAGGTGACGCCAGCGCTGGCCGAGAAGACGACGGGAATCACGCTGATCCACACCACGTACGAGGCTGCGCATAGATGACAATTGCGGGGAGGGAGGATCAGCTGTTTGTTTTAACTCCGAACAGTGTGTGGCATTGCGTGGCGTGGCGTACCGGAGATGACGGGGGCGCTGTGGAAGAGGTTGTAGGTGTGCTCCATGCAGTCGACCTGGGGGAAGGGCTGGTCGAAGATGGTCTGGCCGAGGAAGACGAGCGAGAACTGATCGGCAAGGTGCACGCCGTTTTCGGCGCCGTAGATGGCCTCGGCGGTGAAGACGTTGGCGGTCTCGGTGAAGAGGGTGACGTCGCCGGTGACCTCGGCGAGGCCCTCGTAGTTGAAGTACTGCTGGTTGCAGTCAAAGTTGGTGCCCACGAAGAGCTCGCCGTGGAGGTCGAGGTTGACGTCGCGGCCGCCGATGACGAGATCCTTGGTGTACGAGCGGTTGAAGGGGAAGTCCGAGCCCTGGACGATGGCCGACAGGTGCATGTCGAGACCCTCAGAGTTCTGAGGCACGTATTCCTTGAGCAGACGCCTGATGCTCGGCCTGAGGCTGGCCTCTGCTCCACGGTCATTGTTAATAATAAAGTAATAATAAATAATAATAAATAATTATTAATAAGAATAATAACAGTTTAACTCCTACTGCAAAAGAACGAAGCGATGATCTTTGCTTACCCTGCTTGTAGATGCTGACGGCCTTCTGGATGATCTTGGACGGAGGAACGACGGAGGGACCGGCGTTCTTGATGGCGGCGAGGACGGTGGCCAGCGTCTGCACGTCGTACGAGGGGGTGGCGGCGAGCATGTCGAGAAGAGCCTTGCCTCCGGCCTTGGCCTCGGGGCTGTACAGCTTCTTCAGCACGGTGCCATAGGCAAGCAGAGCGGCGTGCCTGTTGTGTGGAGATGTTGTTGTTAGCGAAGGAGACAGAGGCGGCTGGGAGTGAGGCGGCAAGCGCACTTCATCTTGGAGTCGTCGGCGGCGAGGGCGACGGAGTAGAGGGAGCCAGCGAGGGCCGAGGTGGGCGCCTGCAGGGTGGCGGCGGTCACGATGGCGTTCATCCTGATGTCGCGGTCGGTCGACGAGAGACCGTGCTCAATGAGGCTCTGGCTGTCGTCCAGCGCGGCGAGCAGGTAGAACAGACGGTCGCGCAGGATCTGGTTGCTCATCACGTCGGCCTTGCCCAGGAAGTTCTTGAGGATCGCCATGTCACTGTTTGGCCAGCCACACCGCAAAGTGAGGCCACGTCATCACGACGTCACGTCAAGCCAAGCCCTGTGAGGGAGGCCAGCGCACCTCTTGTGGACCTTAAGGTAGCGGATGACGCGGGTGATCTGGGCGAAGGCGCGGGCGCCGCCCTCGGAGGAGAAGATCTTGGTGAGCTCCGCGGCGACGTCCATCTTCTGCGGGTTCTGGTTCTTGAAGAGGGCGGCCTTGGCCGAGTAGCCGTGGAACGAGTCCGCCAGGAACGAGCGGTTGTTGTAGAGGCCGGTGAAGTTGAGCGACTCCTGGGGGCCGAAGCGGCTCGCCGCGGTCTGCCAATTAGGGTGAAATTAGTTTATGTACGTGCCTGAGTTGCACCGCAAATAAATAAATTAAAAAAATAAAATAACGCACACACACACACAAAAGAACACTTACCCTCATAGGGCCCTTGACCATGTTGATCTGCTGGAGGTTGACGTTCATCTGACCGTTGGAGAGCATGAACATGTTGAAACCGTTGTTGTCCCTCTTGGACTGGAGGAAATCCATGAACGCATCGCAGCCGAGTTATTAGATTGGGAGCGAGGCCGTGGACAGCGTAGTCGAGGGGGGTAGTACCTGGCCCTGCTGCTGAGCGGGGGGCGTGTTGACGAGGAGGACCTTCTGGTTGAAGCTGGTGGACTGGATGTAACCGGCGGGGTGGACGGACACGCCCTGGTTGGCATCGAGGATGAGGTCGCTTGCCGAGAGCTTAGGGTCGGTGGCGAACTTGCTGAAGTCCTTCTGGTTGAAGGACTTGGCGATGTTCAAGCCTGCACGCACAAACGCGAAAATGTCAAATTTTTAACTCCGAATGCTGGTTTGCTGGCCAGCAAAGGCAAGAGAAGGAACGCACTGCTGTCGGCGTTCCTCACGCCCACGAAGTTGGAGCTGTGGACACCAATCAGATCGGTTTCCTGGTACTGGAAGGTCTGCTTGTTGGCAGGCACAACCCTGGTCTGGAACTGGTTGATGGCGCCAGCCTAAAGCACACAAGACATGGACGATGATCAGAAGATGATGTTCGAGTTAACTCCGAAGATGATCTTGGAGGGGTCATGTACCTTGACGTTGACGAAGTAGGGAGAATCGTCAGTGTAGTACCACATCTTGACGATCTCGCCGGTCTTGAGCTGCTGGAAGAACATGTTCTCGCCGAGCGCGTTGTTGTTGCCAAGGCCGATGGCGGTGGGCTCGTCCTTGAAGACGATCCTGCCCTCGGAGAGCGAGTTCTGGCCCACGTTCACGGTGGTGCTGAACATGTTCATCACAAACCTGGGCGAGACAAGAGAGAACGAAAGCGACGCCGTGAGAAAGATCGAAAAGCAAAGAAGGCGGGAGGAGTGGATGGGTACAGGTAGGAGGTGGCATCCATGTCGGTACACTGGTAGACGACGGTGCTGTTCATGAGCGCGATCGAGCCACCGCCGGGCTGGAGGGTGGTCGAGTCGGCGTGGCGAGCATCCACGCTCGAGCCCATGCCGAACACGAACTCCTGACCTGCAATTGCGGAGTGACACGTTAGTGGTCGATGTGTGAATCGGAGTCACGGTAGCAAGGTAACCAATTCTGCATTGTTAAGGTGGCGGTTAATTTAATTCGAGGCTTCACTGCTGTGGCCATTCTCGGTGAAGAAGCTGATGCGGTGAAGATGCATCTTCCCGAGTGTACAGTGGGCGTTGGTGTGCGGGGGAAAGGCTGCAAGGAGGGAGTGGCTCGGTACCAACTTGATAGGTCAGCTGGGTGGGCTGGGCAGCAACGTAGGCGGCCAGCATGACGACCACGAGGAGCGAAAGCGCCTTCATCTTCTTGGGGTCGAGTGGTGACAGGAAGAGAAGAGGATTGTAGAAATATCTCCTACTCGCTGCTTCCACTTACTGTGTGAGTGTGCTGTGGTACAAGAAGAACAAGGAGAAGAGTGTGGCTGCTCGCGAGGTTAATACAGCCCCGCCAAAGCCGTCAAAAAAAGGACCGGATGGTGGAGTTTAACCAACCGACAGTGGCCATTGGCCAGACCAAGGGTTTGCGCGTGCTGTTGAGCTTTCACTCGCAGTTTCTGGGCCAACGGTGCCCAGTAAAATCTTGGGTGGCCGCGAGTCATTTCGGAGCTAAAACCAAAGCCAACCCAAATCTCAACTCTCGCGAACCAGGTTTTATCCTGCCTTGTTAAATGTTGTCGCAGGGCGTTCACGGAACGCCGGCGGAGCTCCGATCAGCTGCGGGCCGCCTGCGTGATTCGAAGCCGTGAAGCAACGACGTCTTGACCACTAGAACACGGAGACCGGGGAGAAGTGAGATAGGGGAAGAAGGGAATGGTCGCACTCGGGGAGACAAAGGAGAAGGGGACGGAGGTATTCCTCACCTTGGTCGAAATATGCACGGCCGTCGCCGCCATCGTCCTGGCGGCCATCGCCCTCCAGCAGTCGGTGTCGAGCGACCCGTGCAATCTGAAAGATTACAACGCCACCCTGGCCAACCAGACGACCGGGGAGAACAACAGCACCTCGTTCTTTGCGGAAAAGTGCTTCGTCATGTCCGAGACGCAGCAGATTTGCTGCGGCAGGGACACGGGGTCGGTCCTCATCAACGCCGGCGTGCTGCAGCTTTCCGGCGTCGTCTTCATTCTTCTCACGATACGACTGATCATTACAATCTGGCGATGCTGTGAAGTGCGCAAGGAGGAGCAGCTGCACGACCCCATGGCCAAAGGATCGATCAACGCCGGGCTCTGACGCATAATCCTCGATATTAATTTTATTTTATTTGAAATTAAATATTTAATTTATCCAAACCAGCCTGTTTGCCCAAGCACGCCGTGCCACGACCAAAAAGAGCAAGGAAAACAACAAAGCTCGTGAGGAAGGCACCGGTGGCGGTATCTCACTGGCGCAGGCAAGCTTGCGCCCGCCCACTCCCGCCTATGCTGCACCCGGTGCTATAACCCACCAGCTGTCCCCGTTCTGCGTGGTGGCGTCTCTTTGTGTGGCGAGCCGATGCCTGGCCTCTCCCATTGTGGTACCGCAACGATCACCGAAATTGTGACAACCCCAATTACTGCCCTTGGCGATGACCGTGACGTTTACAGAGAATAACTTGCTCCAATGAGATTGGGGGGGGGAGTAGCACAACCACACGAGTACACTACTGCATGCGCTCCAGGAAGGCGTCGAGGTTGTACTCCTCATTGTACTGGGACTCATCCCACAGTTCCTCGAGCCCGTCGAGCACCTTGCTGAGCGCCCCGCCCGCCTTCTTCACGCCCTCGTCGCCTGCACGTGCAAACCCCCAAGCAGTCGCCGTCGTTCGCGTCAGGCGATCGCTATGGGCAAAAGGTGGACGGTAGGCAGTACCCTTGGCTGGCTCGAGACCGGGCAGCGTGCCGGCCTGCTCGGCGGAGAAGTTGAACAGGTCGAGCAGCTGGTTGGTGTCCATCGTGCGAATGCTCGCGTTGTCTGAATTCACGATGCTGTTGGCGATGTTCATCTTGAACTTTTGCAGTCTGCAACGCACGCACACGCCCGTCGTCAGCCAACACACACACACACACACACACACACACACACACACACACACACACACACACACACACAACACAAAAGGAGGGGCTAGAGCGAACCCCATGATCTTCTCCTCGAGGGTGGCCCGGGTGATGAGGCGATAGACGTTGACGGTCTTCTTCTGGCCGATGCGATGGGCGCGGTCCATGGCCTGGAGGTCCTTCATCGGGTTCCAGTCGTGCTCGACGAAGATGACGGTGTCGGCGCCCGTGAGGTTGAGGCCGAGGCCGCCGACGTGGGTGGTGAGGAGGAGGATGTCGATCGTCGGGTCGGCGTTGAACTTGGAGACCACGTTCTGTCGCTGCTGCGCGGCCACCATGCCGTCCAGTCGCAGGTAGGACACGTTGGGCATGAGGGCCTTGAGCAGGTCCGTCTCGATGATGTCCAGCATCGACTTGAGCTGAGCAAAGATCAGCACGCGGTGGTTGCTCACTGCATCGACGCACGACACGACACGAGCTAAGACTCCGAAACGACACACACACACATCACGAAGCGGGCCGGAAGGCGAATGGCGGGCTTACCGATGGGCTCGGCAGCGTCGGGCTCGGCCTTCTCCACCGCCGGAATGCCGATGCCGCATTCGTTCAGGAGTTGCCTGCACAGAGCGAATGAGAATCAAACGATTAAATATAAATTATTTAAAAATAATAGATTAAAAAATAGACAACAACGAAGACGACAGAGAGAGCGAAGCGTACTTGAGAGACTGCAGCTTGGGAGCGCACTCCAGGGAGTGGAGGGACTCGAGGCCGTACTCCTTCTTGATGGCCTCGTACTCGGGGTGCTGGTCGTTCGTTGAGGACCAGGGCCGGGTGGCTGCACAGCTTGCGCAGGTACTGGAGGGCCTGGAAGATGTGCGTGGTCTTGCCCCGGCTGTCGCCCTTGGAGGCCGGCTCGCCCTTGTCGGCCTCGCTC
>JANDJZ010000695.1:0-26299 GCA_027943245.1 Acanthamoeba sp. SK_2022b | reverse complement strand
TGGCCTCCTTGTTGAGGATGTGCTTCTTGTCGGACAGGACGCGCACGTCGGTGGCAACGATCAGCGGCGCGGCCCATAGGCACCAGAAGCTGAACTCGGTGACCTGTTCATTCTCCGACATCCACCAGTAACCCGGCATCAGGAAGTCGGGATCGTTCCTGAGTGTGCCCACACCGCAACGCAATACATGTGGTGTATGTAAGAGAGAGAGAGAGAGAGAGCGAGAGTGTGTGTGTGTGTTGCAGTTCATCACTCAGGAGGCGAGCGCGTGGGTGTGTGTACCAGCCTCCGGGGCCGGCGTAGGAGGAGAGGCCGGCCATGTGCTCGATGATGTTGGCAGTGCCCTGGCCCTGGCCCGGATCTTGGTTGAAGGGCGGCGTCCACCACAAGGGCAAGTGGTCGGGGCCCACACGCCAGCTGTTGCCCACCTTCATGCCCCTGGCATGTCGCGGTCAGTCAACTGAAACCGTAGCTGAACGGGGAGTGGCAGCCTCACCAGGTCCAGGGATCGTAGCGGCCCCACTCGCAAATGCTGAAGAAGATCGGGCGTCCCGTCTTGTTCAATGCCTGGCTCATGTTCGTGTAGAGCTACGGCGATGATCGGCGAAGTAGAAGAGTGAGCATCGGGATTGTGATCGAACAGCTGCGCCTCTGGCATTGGGAGAAAGTGTGGCGAACCTCTTGGGCGGTGAAGCCAGCTGGCTCGTGACACCAGTCCATCTTCACGTAGTCGAGACCTGTGTTAACGGAGGGAAGCAAACATGAGCTGCAGAGCGCGCCAACTTGGTTCACTTGTTCAGTTGAAGCGAAGTAGAGGAACCCCATGAGGCGAACACGCGTGCGTCCTGCTCGTAGAATGGCCAGCTGAGAGAGGAGATAGGGAGGATGATGATGATGATGATGGCTTTGATGAGTTCATTGAATAAGTGAGAGACAAGGTCGAGGTGCGCGTACCTGCCAGGGCGTCCTCCTCGGCAGGTGGTTGTGCCCACATCGGTGTACACGCCAAACAGGAGGCCGCGCGAGTGGATGTAGTCCGTCAGATTCTGATACACCACTCTGGTGACTTAGTCAATCATCACAACCACCCACGCAACCACACAAACCACGCACGCACGCACAACCTCCGCAGGCGCACCTTCATGCCAGAAGGGAAGCGAGAAGGGTCCGGGATGATGTTGTGTTGGGCGTCCCTGCCTCCTCCCCCTTTTTCCCGCCACGACGTGCATCAGCCAATTGGCCAGCGCCTAATACAATCACCGAGGCTGTTTGCGATCGCGAGGAGGCGGAGAGAAGGCACGCACAGCAGTCGTCGAGGACGATGTAGTTGTAGCCCAGTTCCTGGAGCAGCGGGTAAGTGACCCAAGCAGCAGAAGGAGGGGTGGTGGAGAAACCTTAAGACCGTTGGAGGCCATGGCGTCGGCCACCGAACGAATTTCCCGCTCGTTGCAAAAGTCATCATAGCAAGGCACGATGTCGTTCTCCGTGCACCACGTCGACCAGCCTTCACACCCAGTCGTGGGCTTGTTGGTCACAAAGAAATGAATAGCGGCGAGAGAACGAAAAAGAGAGGTTACCCATGGGCGGAAGTCGGGCCACGCCGTTGTCGAGGGCCAAGCCCTGCTGGGCCAGTGCTACGAGAAGGATCAAGCCAAGGACCCACAACTTGGCCATGGTACGATATGTGCCGCGCAGGTGCTAAATGAACCAAACAGCCACTCCGCGGCGAGATTGCTGCCCAAAGGAAATAGAAAGGAAAAAGTAGAAACCATCAGCAAGGAAAAATGCCACGGCTCTCAAAACATCCAGACAGATCCAGAAAAAAATCAAGTAGTATTCCCTCAACAAGAACATTGTCATAAAGAATAAAACACACCAACTGACACTGCAAGCAAAAATGGCAACAAGATCACCAGCAATGGTAGAGCAGAGGGAAATGCCAATAATGTTGAGGTGAAAAGACAAGATAATGTATTGAGGTATGAGAGATCCCAAAAAGGGGAGTGTCGACAATGGTTACAGGAGAGAAAGTTGAATAAAGATAAGATAAAGGAATGTAGTTGACTGATATCCAACAAATAACATCACATGCTCATACATGACCAGATGACAGGCATTTTTGTGGTGAAGGAGGTGCATGAGCATTGTGTATGCATGCATGACCAGATGGTGGGCATTTTTATGGTGAAGGAGGTGCATGAGCATTGCATACACATATGATGGCAAGCACAACACCAAGAAGGCCATCAGCACCCACGCTCATACATGACCAGATGGCAGGTCTATGTGTGGCAAAGAACAGCTGCATGAACACTGCACATGTGGACACAATGGTGCAAGAAAGCAGGTGTGTGGTGAAGGAGGTGCACTGGCAAAAACCTTTCTGCATGCCATCAATGAAGCAGCTCTCACCTGCACATGCATGACAGTGTGGATGCAACCTCATACCTTTAGCCTTGGTTTCATGTTCACCAGTTTGAAGGTTCATTAAAAAGTGTCTTTAAGCTCAAAGAGGCCAATGACTCTCCCCACCTCCCAACTTGCTGCACCTCAAGACAGCTTACCTTACTCCAAACTCATGTCAACTCAAGTGTCATCTTGTCCTCAGTTCAGTTCACCACCTGTTTGCAAGTGCACAGGTGGATCTCTTCTGATGGTCAATGGAAAGCTCATAGAACTGAAGGAGCTTTCCTCATTGTTCTGTGGTTGCATGTAGTTTGTCATTTTACCAGGATCATTGAAATTTGTAACAAGAACTTGGATTGTTCTCACATTGACCTTCGGTTCTTTTTTTTATTCGTGAAAAAAGATGCGGCCTGCTCGCCCATTGGGCAGGCCGAGGTGCGGAGGCTCGTCCCAAGCCCGATGCAGTTCCTCAGGTCGTCCAAGCGGTTCGAAGCCAACGTACTGGCCCGGCAGGTGATGCGCAACATCCAGTCCCTCACGACGGCGTCATCAACCTTCGTTAGGTTCATGTACTCCCTTTTTTGGTGCATGGTGAACACAATAAGCTGGGGGTTTTAAGTAGGACCATGCCACCCAACAGCCACCAACTGCACCCTGGGTGACATCATGGACATTCCAGCGCTATCCCACCAGGATTGGCAGGCGAACGGTAACGATTTTCTTTTTATAAAGGAGTGCACTGATTCAATCATATCACCATTACACGATTTGAGGTCATATGTTCAATGATTGATGCCTGTTACAGCCGTGGGATGTAGCATGAGTGGCACTGAAGAATTCTTGGCTGGTTGAGTCTCGTGATACCAGAGTGAGTGGATCCACCGCATCGACTGATCAGCACCTTCATCAAGAACTATGGCTAGCCTCTCGGCAATCCTAAGACGTAAAAACGAGTGCGAGACAGAGACCACAGTCATGACGCTCAAGGCGAAGACCAGTACAAGGGAGAAGGATCGGTGTGTCATGTCTGCGATGTACAAAGATGAGACACCCAAGCCCACAACTGGCCTTGCCGTGATTTGTTGTAGACTTGGTGGCCGGGGTCACCCGGGCAATACACCCAGGCAAAGAGCTGGAAATTTATGCAATCCTACAGTGGAAAGGCGCTGGTGGCCATGTGATGCGCGTGGTACAACGCATGCGTAGGATAGCCACACAGCTAGCCCCCAGGTCCAAGGCTGATGCTAAAGAAGTTCAGGGCGTCCCGTCTTGTCTTGCGTAGTCGAGCCTTATGAACGGGGGTGGCGAAAGAGTTACCCATGGACTGCTGGTCGACGAGAAGGACCAAGTTGCATGAGGTTGAACAGTAAGCCAATCGGCGAGCTTGTTCTTACGTAGGAAATTGAAGGGAAAATAGACTTTCTTGGTGTTCCAGGAACGGCTGATTCTCATCTCGTGAGAAGTTCGTGATTGTTGGTCACCAACATCACGAACGATCCGCAGAAGTTTTTTTTTGCCACTCTTTCGATCGCCCGTTCGACGCAAACAATCAATTGATCAATTCGCACTGATGTCGCATTCAGATGAAAAATCATTCTCCGTGGCGCGCACGCTGTTCACCGGCACGGTATCGGCATTCCTGCTCCCTTTCTCCGTCCC
This sequence comes from Acanthamoeba sp. SK_2022b, assembly GCA_027943245.1. Lineage (NCBI taxonomy): Eukaryota > Discosea > Longamoebia > Acanthamoebidae > Acanthamoeba > Acanthamoeba sp. SK_2022b. Next base: position 22,234 of record JANDJZ010000695.1, on the reverse strand, counting down.
ATCTAATCTTGAACGCGTTCTGCTCTCATCTATGCTGGTGCAGGTGTCCGGAATCGTCTGCAAGTTTGTGGAGCAGCCCTTTGACACCATCAAGGTACGCATGCATGCCCGTGCCTGCGAGGGAGGCGCGGGGCGCTGCTTGGGCGAAAAACAGTGGGGAGAGCTCACGCTCGGTCCACAACATCAGGTGCGGGTGCAGGCCGGGACGAAGGTGATGTCGCCCACCGGCGTGATGGTGCCCGAGTTCAACGGCCCGTGGGACTGCTTCGTCAAGACGCTCCGGCGCGAGGGCTTCACCGCCCTCTACAAGGCACGCGACGTGCATACAACCCATTCGCCGCTCTCTCTCCTCTCACCGCCCAACATGCGTCTGTGTGTGCGTGGGTGCATGCGTGCGTAGGGTCTGCCGAGCCCGATGGTGGGGTCGGCGATGGAGGTGGCCTCCATGTTCGTGGTCTACAACGCGGCCAAGGAGGCCCTCATGGACCCCGAGACCCACCACGTCAGCCTTCCTCGCGTCTGTCTCGCCGGCAGCATCGCCGGTATCCACGCGCACACGCACACACGCACACGCATGCACAGGGTAGAGATGGCTGACAGGTTGTGCGCAGGTGTGGCGACGGCGACGTTCCTGACGCCAGTGGAGCTGATCAAGTGCCGCCTCCAAGTGCAGACCGGTGGCGAGGCGGCCGGTCACACGGCCGCCCGACGAGCGACGCCGCCCATGGCCGCGGTCGCTGCGACGCCGGCGGCAGGCGGCGCGCAGCTCCAGTATCGAGGGACCATGCACTGCATCATGCACACCATCAAGACCGAGGGACCCTTTGGGCTCTGGCGCGGCTGGTGGAGGTACATATCCCGCATTTTAATTTATTTTATTTTATTTATCTTAATTATATTTTATTCATTATAAAATTATTTATTTAAATTGTGGGGCTTTATTGTTGTGTTTCCGTGTGCACGCAGCACGTTCTTCCGTGAGTTGGTGGGGACGGCGCTTTGGTTCGGTACCTACGAGACCGTGTGCCGAACGCTGGCCCCCGACGCTGGCGATGCCTCTGACGTAAGCGCCTCTTCCCTGCGCCTCCCCTCCTCCTTATCACTCCCCTTCCTTCCCCCAAGTCCAAGCTAATACCCCTCCCCTCCCTAAAGGCCCCACCGCTGATCCAGCTGTTGGCGGGCGGCTGCGCGGGGTGCATCTACTGGGGCGTTCCCTACGTAACTGCCCCCTCTCCTCCCCTCTCCTCTCCGATAATCTCTCGCAAACTCTCTATGTTATTTGGGGGGGGGGGCACGCTGCGATGGCGCAGCCGATGGACACGGTGAAGAGTCGGATCCAGATCAAGCAGGCGACCGAGCAGACCTCCATCTTCAAGATGTTCGTGGAGGTCCTCAAGGAGGAAGGAGTCAGAGGACTCTACCGAGGTGAGACGCCCCCCTCCCTCCCTCCTCGTGCGTGCGTGCTACCTGCGCGATCTCACGCAACTGTGGGGCCAGGGATTGGGCCGACGATGATGCGCGCGATCCCGGGGTCGGCCGTGGCGCTCTTCACCTACGAACGGTCCTCCCGATTTCTGGATTGGCTCAAGGACGAGAAGCCGCACCTCTGCCCCTCCTTCTTCTAGACCTCCCTCTCTCTCTCTCTCTCTCTGTTGTTGTTGCTGCTATCCTCCTCATCAATGTGTTCTTAATTTTGTGTTTCAATCAATCAATCAATCGTTGGGTGAAGATGAAGCTGGTGGCGGTGATGGTATTGTAGACAACGAATCAGGAGAGGGGCCCGCGCTGTCTCTCGAGGAAGTAGTTGCCGAGCGAGACCATGACGGGGAAGATGGGGTCGAAGGCGCTGTCGCCACGCTGGTTGACCTTGTTGGCGTAGGCGTCTAGCGAGGCCTTGATCAGCTTCCACACCTCGGCCTCCTGCTGCTCGTCCAACCACTTGCTGTACTTGGCGATGCTCCACCCTATTCACCCACCCACGCACGCACAAAGAACGAAGTGTGAGGGAGGAGGGGGAGAGAGAGAGAGAGAGAGAAAGAACGAAGACGTCTTCGCTTTCAAGAAACGAAGAGGCGGGGGTGGAGGGGGGGGGGCGCACCGGCGCGGACGTGCGGGGAGAGGAGCTCTTCGGGCGCTCGGGAGAACATGTGGTGCATGGCGGTGGTCATCGACAGGCTCTCCAGCTCGGGCGAGCCCAGGATCTGGTCCTTCTCCCTGCACACCGCCAAAAACAACGTGTTTCGTTAACACGTGGGCCAACGTTGCTGACGTCAGCAATCCTTGTTGCCAGCACAGCGCCCCGCACCTGAAGATGAGGGGCCGCAGGGCTCGGAGCTCCTTGTAGGGGCCGCCCAGGTCCTTGAGCGGGTGGATGGGCGCGAGGGCCAACTCCATCTGCGCCATGTCGCCCGCCAGCTTGAGCGTCCCTGTGGTCCCGCGCGATCGAGACTGTCAGCGCGTGCACACGCCACGTCGTGCCATGTCGTGTGGTGGCCGATGTACCGATCTGAGAGAGCGGTCGCACGAGGGCGGCGTGGCGAACAAAGAAGGTGACCACGCGCGTGGCCAGCGCCCTGTGGTCGGCGCCGCGTGTTGGGGTGAGCGGTGGCGGCCACGTGAGGAAGAGGGGGGAGGGGGAGAGCGGGGCTCGCGTACCGCAGGCGAACCGAGATGGCCGGGCACGGGGAAAAGTAGGAGAGGATGACGGCGTGGAAGTGGTGGATCTGCTTCTGCAGCTTTTCCATGTAGGCCGACACCTGATGGACGGCGTCCCTGTGCTTTGAACTGTGTCACACAACAACAACAACAACAACACACACACACACACACACACACACACACACACACACACACACACACACACCGCACGAATTAGCCTAAGGCCGTATGGGGGACGGCTTGCTTGGCGAGGAGAGCGCGGGGAGGAGGACGTGCCCGCCGTAGCCCTCGTGGTGAATGCCCAGGAGAGTGGCCTCGAGCTGCGCCGTGATGCGCGAGAACAGCGGCGAGATGATCTGCTGCCCGACCCTGAGACCCGGTCGACGTCCACGTTTAGCCTACAACTCACGGGGAGCTGCGTGTGGCGGGAGGTGGTCTCACCTGGCGAGATTCTTGAGGGCATCGTCGACGTACTCCATGGCCGCGGGCGGGATAGCGGGGAGGAGGTTGGTGACCGCCGTGTGGAGCTGGAACAGGGCGTTGAAGATCATCGCGTTCTTCTTCTGCGACGCGTTGACCGTCTCGACCACCTATTTATTATTAAATATTAAATATTAAATATTAAAGATAATAATTTCGTTTGAGGGCCTTGAGAGAGGAGTACCTGGTAGGCCTCGGCCTCGGTGGCCAACATGTTTTCGCTCTTGACGGCAAAGTATTTGAGCGATTTCGCGACGCCTCTGCAAGCCACGAAACGAAAACATAAAACAAAAATTAAAACAAAAAAATAATCCAAGGAAATGGGAGGGGAGATGCGTTGGTGGAAGCCGACGCACCTGGCAATAGAAGCGTTCAATCGCTCGTCCAGCTTGGACGACTCGAGTTCGCTGACAATAACCTTGGACAAGACCACCTGCCCCCGACGGCCACCGGTTGTTGTTGTTGTTGTTAATGAGCGCCCAACAACGGCGATCAGAGAGGGGGGGGGGCTTGGACAAGAGGGAGAGGGGAGCGTACCACATCATCGGGCACGGGGGCTGATCGGCCAGGCGCGAAGATGTGGTTGATGGGCTCGAAGAGGTGGGTGAGCGACCGAGACAGGTACTGGTGCTCGAACTTGGCCAGCGCGCCGATCAGCTCCTGCTCAAAGGCCAGCCTAGGCACAGGCCACGAACGTGCGTCGCCCCGGTTAGGTATTAGCTTTCCCCTTGGGGGCAACGCGCGTGTGTGCGTGTGTGCGTGTGTGCGTGTGTGCGTGTTACCTGCTCTCCTCCTTGTGGTCCTTGACTTCCATGTGTGTGCGCAATCGCTTAAGGAGGTCGTTGAAGAGGCGCAGCAGTTTCGGGTATTCGCCGATAAACGTCTCCACAAACTGCGAGCCTGGTCCAACGGTCAATCATGAGCTTCTCATTAGGCCGGTTGTCGGGCTCTCACTCCCTCACTCACTCGTTCTTACAAGCTGCTTAGGCTCGAGGTGAGAAGGGGGGAGCGTACTCCGGGAGAGTTCGTCGGTGACGATCTGCGTGAGCGATCTCCAAAAGGTGGCAAACAGCTCCTCGGTGGTGCCCACCTGGGACATCAAACGACGCCGGTGAGCCGCCAGCTGGAGGCGCGTGGCGACCCGTCGTGGGGAGAGGCCTGTACCTTGACGATATCGTCAAGAAGGAGGCCGTGCGTGTCCGTGCTCTTCATCTTCAAAATTACTCGCTGGAGGTGCCACATTTGGATCTGTCCCAGTGCAATCCACGAGAGGCTCGCGTGAGACGCGTTGGCCAACTCATCGGCGACTTAGCTACGGCGAGGGCGAGAGGGAGTGACGTACGGAGCACGAGTGAAGCACGTCTGTGAGGCGCTCGATGCGCGCCCACAGGGCGGCACGCCACTTGGCCATGTTGGTGGCTCCGCTGGCCGTACGCCTGTGGTTGAGTTGAGCTGCAAACCACGGTCACACACGTGTTAGGATAGTCGCCATCGAGAGCATGCTGGAGACCGCGACGCGTGCATGCACGCGCACGACAAAGGACCACGACACGTCCAATGACACTCACCCTCTCTCTGCACGTCTTCGGACAGCACGTTCTTGGTGGTCTGCAATATCTTGGCGTTGAGCGCCGAGAGGGTGGCGTCCAGCTTCTGGTCGAGCGTCTTGAGGTGGTAGAACACCTTGATGGCGTTGGCCACCTGCGATTGATTCTGTACAGCGAGAGAGAGAGAGAGAGAAGCAAAGCCAATGAGCAAAGCCCTCGTACGTGACAGGTCTTGCCCTGGATCAACATTCTGTTACCTGTGTCTCCATGCCCTGGATCAACATGAGCGACGCGCCGTTGGTCACGTCCTCGTCGGCCTTCATGATCCACTGCGTCTCCTTGTCCACGACGTGGATGCCGGTGAGGTCGGCCGTTCTGCGTATTTGCTCTGCGCAGGCACCGAACGCGCGCGTCACAGAGGAGAGACGGGAGTGAGCCAAGCCGAGAAGAGGAGAGCGTTGATGGACAGTGGCGGGCCACGCTACCCAGTTCGTAGAGACACTCGGCGGCTTCGGGCAAGCGCTGCGAGTCCAGGTGGGAGCGCAGCTTCTTGGCCAGGTAGAGGAACCGCGTGATCTGGCGCAGCACGTCACAGCTCGACTGGACCCGTTCGAGCTGCGTGGTGCGGGCTTGGATCAACCGGAAGGGCTCGGAGAGCTCCGCTCGAATGCTGGTGATGGCGTTCTGCAGCGAGTCCACGCCGCCAGTCACCTGCGCCAAGATGTCCTCCAGGTGCTTGATCGTGTGCACTTGCCGAAACAGTTCCTCGTGCTGGTTCGCGGACTGTGATGTGGTGGCGTGTGGTGATGGTGGTGGTGGTGGGGCTGGTGTCAGCGGGGCCAGAGCAAGCGAATCGCTCGAGCAACGAATTGGCAAGGAAGCTGACGTCAAGTACCTGCACTTTAAGTTCCTTGTTGAGGCTCTGGATGCCCGAAGAGATCTTTTCGAGGGCCGAGGGGAGAGCGTAGGGCGACTGGTCGGCCGCTTTGAGCACAGTGCTCGCGTAGTGCTGTGGATTGAAGTCCTTGCGCAAGAACTGCTGGTACGTCACTGCATGCGTGCAAGAGAAGCTCAAGAGGTAAGAGGTAGCAAGGGAAGATGGTTAAAGCTCATCTTTGAAGATGAGCTGGTAGACAATACCATCGGTTCGAAATTTGTCGAGTAGCGCTTCATTGGGCACCTTCTTTTCACCCTCTGTAGCTTCTGGTGTGTTGCCAGCGATTTCGCTCTTTCCATTTGCGAGCGATGAATGGTTGGACTCGCCCCCTCCCTTGCCATGCACATTTCTCTCGTGTGTCTTGTGCTGTCCTGGCGTTTTGGGGCCTTTGCCAAACGCCTGCACATCGCCGTTGGCACCATACACCAACCCATCTCCCAGCGTGCTCGGATTGAACCCCACTACCCTGTCGTCCATCTCTGCCACGTCCGCCAAAAGAAAATCCAACAAATTAAAATAAATATTTTTGCTTAACGTCTCGAAACAGTTACAAAATCATTTCGGTGACTCCTGCCTTCCCCAAGCACGTGTGACATGCTAATACAGGATGCCGTTGGTCCATCGCTGGTACTCGTCGTAGGAGGCCGTGGTCCACGACCCATACGCGTCGCGGATGAGGGACTTGACGTAGCTTGCCACCTCTTCCTTGGACATGGTCAACTTGAATCGCTCTTCCAACTGTGGCAGAGTGGTATCGGACAAGCACGGCATCCTATTGCCTATGTGTTGTTGTTGTTGTCCGCCAGTGTTATGCTTTGCCTCTCTCTCTCTCTCTCTCTGTGTGTGTGTGTGTGGTGTGTATGTGTGTGGGCAGTGGTGGACGACTGTACCTGCAACCATCATCTCGATGAGCTGGATGAAGCGCGAGTGGTACTTGCGTAGCTGGAGGAAGCCCTTGATGAGCAGCGCCTCGAAGTAGCGATAGCAGTCCGAGTCGAAGCCGCCGATGAGCTCGATGTACTCGCCGGTGAGCTTGAACGGCGCCGTCTCGAACTGCCACAAGCCCGGCGCGATGCCCAGCAGGAAACCGTAGTCGATGTGGATGATGTGGCCCTCCACGTCGAGCAAAATGTTTCCGTTGTGTCGATCCTACCACCACACAATCATCAGCCCACACACACACACACACACACACACACACACACACACACACACACACACACACACACACACACACACAGCCCACACACACACACAACGCAGCAGGGCAAAGAGCGTTACTCGGATCTGGAGAAGATAGCAGAGGAGAGAGTAGCCGGCGAGACTCTCGACAAAGTTGTTGCGCGCGGCGTCGAACGAACGCGACCCGGGTCGGCCGTAGGTGGTGGTGAAGTAGCTCAGCAGGGAGGGCGAGCTCGGGAAAAATCGCCGCTTGATCGAGTCGACCGACACCGCGTCCGGGATGACCCTGACCAATTGCGTGTGCACGCAATGCGTGCGCGTGTCAGATGCGAATGCGACAGCGCTGTGTTCAGGAGCGGTCTCGTGCGTACTCGATCATGCCTGCGCTCGATGAGACGGCCGTGATCTCGTATGGCCGGAGATAGAGCGGCAAGTTCTTCAACCTGGAGTTACACGCGCAGAAGGTGACCGAAAATGAGCGAGGTGATATATAAAAATATAAAAATATAAAATATAAAAATATAAAAATATATGGGGGTTCGTTTACTCGAAGATGCTGGCCGCGCATTTGATGAGCTGCATCGCCAGCTGCTCCTGCCGGAGGTCGTCCTCACTCTTGACGATGACCGCCGCCAAGCCTGGGTGTGCGCGAACGCAGACGTTGAGCGGTGTGTGACGGTCCACATCAGGAATGCCAGGCACGCACCCCAGCCAGGCATGCTGCCAAACGACGACGTTTCCTGTATTCGCTTTTTCTTCGATTGCCAGAGCTCCCTGTACGCGAGAGCTGTCCCCACACCACACGCGCCACACGCGGACACGATGACGTGTGAGCTTCCCTGTCGCCGATAAGTTGGGTCGGGCGTGCGTACAGATGGCTGTGTGCTTGGGACGAATACGTCGCCGTCGCTCGACGAGCGTGGCGTCGGAGCGCGTGCCGCCGTTCTTGTCGCCCGTGATGTTGGTCGACGAGAGCAGCTTCAGCAGCTGCTTGCCGCCCTCGGCCAGCGTGCGCAGGTGGGGGCTCTTTGCCCGCTTCTCCTTGTCCTTGTCCGACTCCTTCGTCTTGGCGTTCTTGTTGCCGACGCTGCCGCTGCCGCGCCTCTCCGGGCTCGCGCTGTCCTCGCTCTCGCTCTTGTCGTGATCCGTCTCCTCCTCCTCGTCTTCCTCATCGTCGTCATCGTCGTCGTCCATGCGCAGGAGAATGCCGTTGCCGGCTGGCGCTCGCCTGGGCCTTGGCTTGGCCTCGTGGCGCGCGACGACGCCCGACATGGATCGCCGCGGCTCGACCAAAGCCAACGACGACGCCGACGCCGGCGTGGACGGACCGACGTCTCGTCGGGCGGCCGGAGGGCCTCGGGGCTTGTGTTCGCCGGACATGTGGAGGGCCTGTTGGAGGAGCGACGTGACCGCAGTGTCGTTGACCTCCTTGAGCATGTGCATCACCGCCAGGAAGGCCGGCGTTTGCGGGATCTGCGTGGGCAACAACAGCGACACTGTCGGTTAGCTCATCGCCGACCATGACGGCGACGGCGACGACTACGACGAGTGATGAGTGTGGTGGCGGTGGGTAGATGGGGAGTATATGTATATACCTGCGTGTTGCGTGGCTGCGCGGGAATGGGCCGGAGGGCCATCTGGTTCTGCGTCTGGATCTCCTTGAGCTTGCCCTCCATGGTGGAGAACATGACGCCGGACACGCGCACGGTCTCGGCGAACATCATGTAGGGCACCCGCGCCTTGGTGCCCAGGCAGAACGCGTCGTCGGCCACCAGATTGATGATGTAGTAGTATGTGTCGCTCAGCCTGTCACACCCACACCTCGGGCGATGAGTCAATGGGGGCCCAGGATCGTGGGGAGGAGGGAGGGGAGCGCGGACTTGGTGATGGGGAGGTAGAGGCCGACGGGCAGTCGGCAGTTGATTTGGTGGAGCGCGGCCTTGAGGACGGCGTTCTGCTTGTCCTTGGGCACGTCGTAGAGCGAAGAGGCCAGGCGCGTGAGCGCGTTGGCCATCGCGAGCTCGTCGTCCCAAAAGCTGCGTATGACCTTATCTGTACAGACAGTGGAGGCATTCCACGCATTCATCGCCGACCACGCGTGTCAGCTACTCTTTAGGGGGAGAGGAGGAAGAGGGGCGGCGCGGTGTTACTTGCGGAAGGGCCCACGATGTGAAGCACGCGCTTGCTGATGTACTGTGCCTTTCGCCGCGTGGCGGGCAGGTCGTCTTCGAGGGCGCTGATGGCCGAGTACCAGACCGACCAAACGCTATGGTGAGCGCGACCCGTTCGAGCAAGCGTCGTGGACGACGGGCGCGTACCTCTTGATGAAGAAATAGACACGTAGGGCGATGTGGACCGAACGTCGGCAGAAGCCGAGCATGAACCTGTGCGTGCGTGGACAAGGAGATAGGCGCGTGAGTTTGCTGGGCGCAAAAATCCAGCGTGCGGGCTACGCCGACGACCGACTTGCCTTTCCAGTGGCAGCGAAGTGGTGTGGAGCAGGAGGTTGCACAGCTGCGGCAGGAAGAACTCGAGCTCGCTGTCCCGAAAGGCCTTGAGCTCATTGCACAAGAAATCTGTGCGACCGGTTTGCGAGTTTTGAATCAACCGCACACGCACATGCGCACGCACACGCACGCACAACACACACACACACACACACACACACACACACACACACACACACACGAGCAATACCTTGGAAGATGGATTCGCGATGCTTGTTGAGGAGGAGGATGACGTGCCACACGTCCAGCTCGCCCTTCATCAGCCGCAGGCAGTTGAGCGTGTTGTAGGCCTCGGCCAGGGCTCGCGGGTCGAGTTGCCTCTCTGCCCAGCCGCCCGCCATGGCACCGTTGTCGAAGGAGGGCCGCGGCGTGCTCAACCTCGAGGAGGTGGACAGGGATGAGGACGACAGGATGGGGTAGAAATCGGCTGGCGACAGGACCTCGCTGCTGGAGCTCGTGGAGGAGGTAGTGGACAAGGAGCGCCGGTGGGCGCGTGGCGAGGTGATGGGGGAGAGAGGAGAAGGGTAGTAGTCCTCATCGTCGAAAAAATCTTCCTCCTCTTGCGCTTGCTGCTGTAATTCGTAATCCCGATCCCACACCCACTTGCGCCCGCGCTGCGCAGCAGGAGTTGGTGGCGCTGCCGCTTCTATTGGCTCCCCCTCCTTCTCCTTCTCCATCTTCTGCACTCTTTTTTATACTTTCTATTATTTGAATATAATTTACAGTAATTAATAAATTTACGGTAAACAGCGGCGAGCCGACTCCCCTAGGAAAGGAGGCACTTGTCGTCAGCCTTGCCTTTGCTGGCCCTGCCCTTGACTTGCCCGTTGGTCGACCGATTGTGCTGGCGGGCCGCGTCCACGAGCGGCTGCCACGTGGTGAACACCGGCTTGCGGTCTTCCTCCACCACTCGAAGCTCCACCTCGCCCTCTATACACGAGTGCACGCACGCCGTCATCAGAAGTGTATGTGTGGTCATGCGTGCTGTGCGCGTACCTGATCCCTCCAGGAGTTGCCTGTCCTTCTCCCAGTCGAAGAGCGCAGCTCCGGTGTGCGTGTCCCACGGGTTGATCTCGACCAACAAAACTTCACACGACAGCCATGGCCGGTGAGGCTCGGAGCCGGAGCCACTAGGAGGGAGATTGATAAAGATAGAGAGAGAGAGCTACTGGTGGAGCTCACCTTGGCGCGGGGTGGGCTCCGTCTCGGCAGGGTCGTCGAGCACGGCCAGATCGAGTATGTAGTTGTCGAAGAGGTGGCCCACGCGCTGGTGAAGCGCATCATGAAAGTCGAGGACGAGCGCGGTGATGGCCGCCTTGTGCCGCGCCAGGTGCGGAAAGTAGCACAGCTTGTCGTACTGCGAGATGCCCCTCACCCGTCCCGAATGCACGAACACGCGAAACTCGCCTGCAGCGCGCATGCACGCTCGCGCTTCATTCCTCGCTGCGCGCATGGACAGGCAGTTGCGGCGGTCGTACCGTGAGCGGGCAGGCTGTAGAATTTGCGCACGACGAGCTGCATGTCCCAGAACTGGTCGGCGTCAGGATGGCTCGACATCTGGAGAGAGCAAGGCATCAGCTAGGTTGTGGCCGAGCGCGTCATGTGTGTGTGTGTGTGTGTGTGTGTGTGTGTGTGTGTGTGTGTGTGTGTGTGTGTGTGTGCATGCGTGCGGAGAGTGTATACTCTGATGACGTCTGATACGGTGCGAGCCGAGAGACTCATAACGAAGAGAGCCTCGTCGGCGCTGTGGATGCGGAGCGTCTGCGCGAACGCGCGCCTGAGCGCGATCAGGGTCGCGTTCTGGTCGGTCTCGGACACTCCCGCGAGCGCCTCCGCCAGAAAGGGAGCCAGGCGCTCCGGCATCTTGTCCACCGCGTCCTTGGGGCTGACGTCACACACAGTTGACGGGGAGCACGCAAGAGACCAGTGACTGTCAGCCTCCTGATCTGAGCGCGAATGGTGTGACAGTTTCATCATCCAACGCGGCCCGCGGATCGCACCTGCGCGTGGAGAGCCGCACGAACGCGCCGTCGCTCCCGCCCACGCGACAGATGGCGGCGTCGAGGTCGCCTTTCAGCCCTGCCGGCAGGTCGCCCTTGGTCTGCTCCCACGGTAGTGTTCAGCCAAACACGACATGCGTGCACACACAGAGAACCAACCCGCTGTCAGCTTGGTCAGGGAGAAAGGAGGCCAGACAGAGGGAGAGCTCATGGCATGTAAGGGTACCAGGAGGCGCGCAGCATCGAGTGACAGCGGCAGGAACGCAGTGGGGAATGTCAGGTCCTCCACCACCTCATAATACCTACCGGCCCACAGGTAATCATTATAACTTTTACATTTTATTTAGGACAAATATAACGAGAGGAAAATGGCACCGGTCAAGGTTGTAGCGTGCCCACCGCTCCAGCGTCTCTTTCTTCTCTGCAGCAGAAGGGAGAAAAATGAATAAAATCGAATAGAATAAAAATAAAGAAAAATATGACACCTTGAGGGCTCGCCCCAGGCACCGTGCCGTCGTCGATGGTCACCACGCCTGCTTGCATCTGATAACCTCTTTGCGAAAATAACCGAAAATAATGGTCTGGACGTGCTCGCTATTCGTGAAATGGCTAATTTCAGGCTGTCCTGAATTGGGCAGGCACGAATGCAGGCGAAACCAAAACATTTGAGGGTGGGCTGTAGTGATCTGCACCACTTACCACTTGACCCTACCCAACATAGCCTCACCTCCTGTTCATATCATGCCTAAAGCGCCCTAACCAGGTCTGCCAACCATTGGGATAGGAAGTATGGGCACCCTCTGCTCTTTGACGCCACCAAATCCCAACCATTCACCTCCTGAGGCATCTTACATCGCAGCTTCCTTGTTGCTGGCGCTGGTGCCATGATGTGCCCCTGCCCTTGGCTCTTTAGTATATGTCTGCCCCTCCACTTGGGGCAGGGATGGATTTTTATTTCATTAGCTATTGCACAAGAGGCCCGAGACCTGGTTTGCCGCGTCATCGTCATGATCCGGTCGGGTTGTGGATGAGCGGGTTCCCCAGCTTCAGGTTCCACGAGCGTCGCTTCTGCGCCCTCGTCTTGTCCTTGGCTGCCCTTGCTCGGCTTCGCGGGCTCAGCAAAGCGCCTCCAGCCTGGCGTGGCAGCAACCCAGCCGTGAGCTTTGGCCAACATCACCATCATCGTCGCGGGAGAGCTACGACGTAGCTCAGTGGCGACAGACGTACGTTTAGGGAAGGCTCGAGCTGGCCAAGCGGGACTGTGAGCCCCAGCCCTCCCGACGCACCTTCGGTTGCCGCCTCTGCAAGCAATAATTAAAATAATCATAATTAATAAAATAAAAACACAACAAAACGACGCGACGTGTGCAGGTTGTCGGCGAACCGTTGAGGACAAGCCGCTCGAGGTCCACGATGCGGCCTCGGAAAGCGTTCAACATGTCGTACATCTGCACGAACTGGCCGGCCACCCGCTGCCGTTCACGCACCCACCCGGCCGACGGCCCTGGACACGCGCGCCCAAATACGTCAGCGCCCAATGAAGCAGGGACCAGCCTGAGAAAGGGGAGGGGAAAGAGAAAGAGTAGAGTTACCGCTGGATGCGGGCGCGTTGTTGCCGCGCAGGATCTGGAGCTGCAGATCGCGCTTGGCCTGGGTCTCGGTATGGAGTTTGAGTTTGATGATACGCAGCTCCTCCTCCAGCTCCTTCGTGCGCTGCTTCTCCACATCCCTGCAGCAGAGCGAAACACGTTGGATGAGTTCGACACACACACACACACACACACACACACACACACACACACACACACACACACACACACACACACACACACAAGCGTACAATAGCAGTCGGTAGAGACGGCCCGAAGGCACGGACAGAGATGTGACGGGGCGCATGGTGCTGGAGAGGCCCTCCTCGAACCTCTCCAACAGCTCGTCCTGCACACGCTTCTTGGTCTCCTTGTCCTCGTCCGAAACCTGCGTTGGGGGAGCAACCCATCAGCGTTGCATGCGACGCGCATGCGTAGCGCGGCCGAGACACGAACCCAATCCGGGCAGTGCACGCGGTAGGCATCGAGCAGCTGCCCCAGCATCTCGCCCAGTGTGGTCTTGGCGCTCCTGTCCTCGGCGCCCTGAGTCGTGGGGACCGAAGGGTCGGAGCTCCGGAGCGGCACGGAGGCGGTGTTGCCCGACAGGGACAGCCGTACGGGCGGCGTCCAGCCGGGAACGGGCGTCGGCGTGTTCATGAGCACGGGCAGGACGGCGTTGCGGTGCGAGTAGAGCGCGGCCAGCAGGCGACATCGCGCCATGTGGAGATCGGACTGGAGAGGGAAGGTGGCCAGCATGGCCTGCGTGTCGGGAGCGTCGTCGGAGACCGACACACGGATGAGCTTCTCCAGGAACGCTCGCATGCGCGGCTGGTTGTCGAGGATGACGCTGTTCATAATCGCCATGTAGCCCTCCTGCACATTAATCATACAATGAAAGCAGTTCCGATAAGCCCTGGACGATGTATCTGTGTACCTGTGTGTGTGTGTGTGTGTGTGTGTGTGTGTGTGTGTGTGTGTGTGTGGTGCGTGTGCGTGTGCGTGTGCGCGCACCTTGTCACCGAAAGGGACACCGTTGGCAGCGTTGGAGAGGGTTTTGGAGATGAGCATGAGGGCACGCAGGGCCTGCGGCGACGGATTGCCCTCGTAGACGCCCGAGGCCTTGGGCGAAACGAGCGCCGGGGCCACGAAGCGCAAGAAGTAGAAGTTGGAGATCGCCGTCCACCTGAACATGGAGGGCACATCCACACGCGAGAGCTCGCGTGAGCGGTTGACAGCTTTAACGGTCATTGCGGAATGCGCGGCATGTTCACCTCATGTTGGGCAGCTTTTGCTGGATCTCGTTGTAGGCGCTGAGGAACGTGTGCTTGAGGGACTCGGGGAAGGAGCTCGCCGAGGCAAAGATGAGGTCAAGCGCATCTTGTGACGCTTCCATCAGCCTGCGACGGTTGCTCTCGAGGTCCTCCGCGGCCGTGGTCGACGACGCCGAGCGCATTCGCAGCGGATCCACCTGCAACGAGTTGTTGGGTTTGCGTTGCGAGTAGCAAGTCAGCGATAAGGGCATGTCGCAAGGGAGTGATGAGGGGCAGGGGCAGCGCACCTCCATGGACTTGGTCTCGCTGCAGATCTTCTGGATGAAGGGCCGAAGCAGGGCCACGAGATACTCGCTGCCCTTGCGCTTGCATTCGATGGAGACCATGCACGTAGCCACGCCGGTCTGCCGAAAGAGCGTCGACTCGGACGACGAATCTGTGAACGCATAACGGATGGATGGGAAGTCCATGGTTACACGAAAAGGGCGCTGGGGGAGAGAGAGAGAGGAGTGGGAGAAGTACTGGTGGTCGCGGCAAGCTCTTTGCGGACAGCCCACTGGATGAGGCGCCTCGTCTGGCCATGAACTTCGAAGATAGTGGACAGGTCGCTGCACACATCGCTCATGTCCTCTACGCGCAGGCGACTCACGAGCGCGTCCGCCACGTCCATGCCCGGCGTCACCAGAAACTGCGGCAAATTAATTTTATTAAAAAAACAAGTAAAAATAATTAGATTAATTACATATTTACTTAAAAATACAAATAAAGTGGGCAGGGGATACCTTGTCGAGCTGGGAGGGGAGTTCCGGGTGGGTAACGGTGGGCACGCTAGATGTGGAGAAGTAGAGGAGTGGTGGCCCGCTCACCTCACCTGCGCCCGTATCCTTCTTCTCCTTCTTCCGCTTCTCCTTCTTCACCTTCTCCTTCTTCTCCTTATCCATCGAGCCCGACCGCTCCTTGGGCATGGCAAACGACGTCCCCGGCGAGGACGAGAGGGAAGGGGTAGCATTCTTCTTGGATGCCGTTCGCCTGGTGGGGGCTCCTGCCATTTTCGCCGCCTGAGGGCCCGTGCCAGCCTCCATCTCCGTTGTTCGGAGAGGAGATTTTCGAATGGCAGAGATTACACCAAGACCGGTCTGCCTCTGTTCGCGCAGCTGTTGGTTGTCGAGCCACGGTTGTCCTCGGATGCGGGCAAAAAAGAAATTTAGAGAAACGAAAACCAAAAAGAAATTAAAGTGTCGGCATGAAAAGCTGTCGAGGTTTTACGTGTGCTGCGATGTAACTAGGGGAAAATACACATCAACCACATTTTGCAGCGATAACAACATGTGCTGACCTTATAGGGCACTATGAAACAGAACCGCGTGGAGGGTAGTCACGATGCCGAGAAGGTCATGACGTTCCCACTCCGGCTCGGCTGCAGTCGTGCCAAGCGTCATTGGGCCAGTGGACGCAAGTAACCCGCCGCATGCAGGATCACCGGAGTAGGCGCCGCCTACCTCCCAGTCCTGATCCTTCTTCTGCCACCGCGACCGGCAGCAGGCTCACTGAGCTCAGGACCTCTGAGAGTCAGGGCTGGCCTGGACGCCCCTTCCCGCCACTCTCCGCCCTTCCGGCCCAGCACACCTCCCCTTTCACTTCAGTCTCACCATCTCCTTCGTGCTCACAGCTCTCCATCGCCTTTCTCTTGAACCCGGTGGCTGAGCCTCGATATGGACAAGCGCCTTTCCAAACCACGGTGACACCCTCACCGCCGGCTATAGACCGATGTGGTGGGAACGAGAGCGAGGATTCACCCCCGTCGCGTGGTAAGATAAGCATCGCCTCACTCCTCCATGAACCTAGCACGCCCGAAATCATGCCGGGCCAGCTCAGCACGACCATCACTTCTCCCAACTCCCGACCTGGAGCTCCCCTTCTTCACGCTAGTCCTTCTCTGAGCCCTCTGGACCACTTGTCCCTTGTGCCCTCTCCTCCCGAGCTGTCGTCCATCTCTTCTTCCAGAGGGACAACGACCTCATCGTCGTTCTCCACGTCGCCGCCCACGTCCAGGCATCGATCACGGCTGCAGCATCAACTGCGACAGAAGCAGACTCAACTACAGCAACGTCCCCCACCACAGCCCAAGAACCTAGAGCAACAGCCGCAACAGGGCAAGACTCTGCATCATCAACCACGCCACACTTCCCCTGAGCAAGCCTCTACCACCCTCATCGGACCGCTTCTGGAGATGCAGCGTAGAGAGGAGCAGCTGATACAACAGAGGGAGAAGTATCTCATTCTTGAGACCCAGCGGTTGGAGCTGCGAAAGCAACTCACCCAGCTCCAGCTTAGGCTGGGCGAAGCTAGCGGCGCGGACATCTCCGCCAAGCCCAAACCGGACTCCTCGACTCAGCCCAGCCGGCACTTCCACCAGAGCAAGCGAAGGCCAGCCCCGGGGGCAACGGCAGACGAACGAAACCCGACGGCAGCCGGCGACATCAAGCGACGAAAGGTAGGTGGCCAGACCGAGCCCATCTACGTAGACCACTTTGAATCCGACCCAGCCGACAAGCGACAAAGGTGAAGGCCGACAATTTTGTTTTTGATTTTGATTTTTTGCGTTTAAACGTTTGTTTTTATGTTTGAAGGAAAGCCAAGGGCAGGGGTCATCCTGCCTTGGCATTGCTGCTCTTATGTTGCCTCGTCTCCTCCCAGCTCTCGGGCGATCGCTCGTAGTCCTCCGCCACGGCGTCCAGAATGACGAGCACCTCGTCGGACGACGGCCTGGTCCATAAATTGGGAGAGAAACAGTGTAAACGTGAGGGCTCGTAAAGACTGGCAGGGAGGTGCTCGCGCGCACCTGAGGGCGGGGTCCGGGTTCCAGCAGGCCTGAATGAGGTTGCGAAACACTTCGGGGCACGCCGCTGGTATCGTCGGCCGCCGGTTGAATTCGCACACCTGTGTCACTATGTAGATCTGGTGCGGTTCCGCGTGGAAAATATTAACATGTCTTAATAAGCTTAATATTCAAACAAGCGGCATTGCGTGCCGGCTTACCTCATGTTGTCGCCCAAACTCAGCATAAGGTCTTTCGTATTCTCCATTTATACACCTGATGCCGGGGAATTAGATCTATACCTTCAATGTCTCCAAAAGGTAATCGACTAGGTACCTGGCAATGACCTCCCAGATCACTATTCCCAGGCTGTAGATATCGGCCTTGCTCGTAAAAGGGTCATCTCCAAAAAGCAATTCCGGCGCACAATAGAACAGTGTGCCTGCGTTTGGCACACACGTAAGTGCGCGACCACCAAAAGGGACCTGTGTGCGTGTGATATGCGTGGGAGGCGGTGACGAACCGCAGAGGCGGGCTAGCGTGCTGCGATTGTCGTTCGTATTGGCGCGGGCGAGGCCAAAGTCGGCCACCTTGATCTGCCAGTCGTGCGTGACCAGCAGGTTCAGCGTTTTCAGGTCCCTGGTGTTTGCGCAACGAGGGGTTTAAACATTTACAAAACAAGACAACCAAAGAACCGAAACGATGCGCCAACACGATCGTGATGACCAAAAAGCACAATTTTGTGCACCAACACGATGACCAAAAAACACAACCAACACGCGAAGACGGTGGCCCCGCAGCGAGCGTACCTGTGCAGCACCTGCGGCTGCGAGGTGTGCAGGTGGTGGATGCCTCGGACGGTAGCCTGGATCAAAGAGATGGCCATAGCCCACGACATGTCCGTCTTCGGGTCCTTCAACACTCCATAGAGCGATCCTCTGTTGTGGCCGATCACAACCGGCCAACAACAGGTAACGATGATCAGCCCATGCCACACACGCACGCGCGTGCCCAACCGGTGACAGTACCGCTCACAAAACTCCATGACGAGGCACACCGCGGGCTCTAGGCACACGCCGTAGAAACGAACAATCTCGGGCGAGGTGTCTTCGAAAAAGCTGCACAAAAAACCATAAAATATAACGATTATTAAGAAATACTGAAACATAGTTCAAGTACAAGTAAAATTAGCTGATGGGCGTGCGGCGCACCTGAGAAACTTGATCTCTTCGATGACCTCGTGAAAGGGATCGCTCTCCCCCTTCTGAACAGTCTTGTAGAGCACCTTGATGGCGACCTCCATGTTCTTGTACAGGCCTCGGTACACCTGGGCCAGACATTGGCGCCCCACCGTGCATTTGGGTGAGCCACACACACTCACCACATCGACGTCGCGGTAGTGTACCTTGCCCGAAGTGCCGTCGCCCAAGAACTGCGTGAACTCGAGGTCGAGGTGAGGGATGATCCAGTGGTCGTCTTTGTACAGGGCCTGAAGCGAATGGCCAATCATGAATAGGATGACGTCAGCACTTGCGGCCTACGAGACCAGAGGAGGTTGGGCATGGGCGTACGTCGACGGTCGCCGAGAGTCGCCTCGGATTCGACCGGCCCTGTCGAGCCTCTCCGATGACCTGAACCAGTGCCACAGAAATAAGCGGTAAGAACGGGAGAGTGTTGGGCGAGTCCCGGGAGCCCCCACAGCTACGTGCCTTGTGCACCGAGTGCTTGAACTTGGCCACGTCCCTGCTCTGTAGCTTCTCCGCGAGCTGCATCGCCTCGGCCTTGGTCAACTCTCTCATCTTTCGGTCTGCCCGAGCGCCGCGATGCGTGAGAAGAGATAGGTCGACATAAATGAACACGTGAAACACTCACCCTTGAGAACGGCCCAGGCCTCGCGCAGCTTGGTCTTGTCGCCGATGACGGCGTTGTTGTTGGCCTCGATGGCCTCCAGCATGGCGTTGAAGTCGGCCTCATCCATGACGCCCAGCTCGTTGAGGAAGATGTCTCGAGCCAGGAACGGCTTCAGCAGCACCTGGGCCTCCACGGCCCGAAGCCAGTGCATCAGCTCTGTCGCGTGCCACCGGTAAATGGCATGCAAAGAATGCCAGCGTGACTCTGCAACGATCGCGTACCGTCACATCGCTGGAGAAGGCTGGCGATCACTTCGTGCTTGGAGGCCACGGCCGCCTCCGTGGGCGTCTTTCCGTCGACATTGGCCTGGGCGTCCACACACAGCGCAGACATCACCGATTGTCAGGTCCACCGCGGCACACTACATCTTGAGAGCCAATCCGTACTCTGAGCTCGGTGTCGGCTCCGGCGCACAGGAGGCGCGAAACGACGTCCTTACGGCCAAGCCGCACGGCGTAGTGCAGCGCTGACTCGCCAAGCTGTGTTGTGTGCGTGTGGTATACAATGTGTGAGTGAGCGTGTGAACAGTTGGAAACCCACCGTTGCTTGGGGAGCGAGTACCTTGCTTACGCTGTTGACGTCAGCTCCGTTGTCGAGCAGACACTCGAGCAGCAGCACACGGACGCTGTTGTTCAAAATTGCCTTGTGCAGGGGCGTCTCTCCCGACTACATATTTGAATCTAATCAGTGCGGAGGGACACACAGCGCAGCGTCTCCGCGCTACGACACACTCGACGCGGGGCGGGGCGGGGCACCTGATTTCGTTTGTTGGGGTCGGCGCCAAAAGACAGTAACACCTTGAGGAGGGCTTGGCAGGTCGGCGAGGTGAAGCATCGACAGAAGTAATGCAGCGGCGTGTTGCCGTCCTCGTTCTCCATCTTCACCTGGATGCCCTCATAGGCGAGCAGCAGCTCCAGTACCTCGCTCTGTGATCACACGCCAGGCCGACAGGCAGACATGTATAAAATTAAATCGGACCACAAAATAAATAATATATTAAAAAGTATTTCACTTGGGCGTGACGGCCGTACTCTGCTGTAGAGGCAGGCGACATGAAGCGGAGTGTTGCCCTGTTCGTCGGGCGCGTTGATGTCCAGGCCTTCCTGCTTGTAGTACTGCAACAGCAGCTTGACTGCACGGGGAGGGAAAAGGGTGAGCCACCCCTTCCCCCATTCCCAAGAAAAAGAAATGGAGGCGCGCACCGATTTCGACGTCGTTGGCCTGCAGCGCGCTGGCCAACGGCGTTTCGCTTCGGTTGTAGGTGCCGTTGATCTGTTCTTTCGTGATCTCGCTGTCCCGCAGGAGAATCCGTACCGTCTGCGTTTCGCCACTTCATGGTCAGAGCGCATGCGCATGCTCACGCAACAAAAACGCAAGACCAACACACACACACACACACACACACACACACACACACACACACACACACACACACACACCACACACACACCACACACACACACACACACACCTGTATGTCCTTTTCGTCGACGGCCAGATGAAGCGACTGCGCGCGCGGAGCGAACGGCGCGAACTGGGCGTGCAGCGCCGCATAGGCGGTTTCGCTCAGTCCGGCGTCGAACTTGGAGAAGCAGATCTGACCACACCGCGTTGCAGCCGTCAGCAAATGCCAACGTAGCCCATGAGAGGAGGAGGGGCTAGCGCACTTCGCCGTCCCTCGTGGTGATGACGATGGTGCGGTGAGAGCCCTTCTGGACAAAGATCAACTGCTCATACAACCACAGTTTCTGGGGGGAAAGCTAATTGTGTAAATAAAAGTCACATCACGTCTGCGCGGGGGGGCAAAGACGACGTGGACAACAAACCTTGACCATCGAGGTGAGCTGTTCACCCGAAAGACGCTCGACGAATGCCACGTGCTCGGTCGAGATGTACAGCATCCCCTTCACCTCGTTGTAGCTGCACCCGAAGGCTGATGTAGAGAAAAAAATTGTAATTATAATCACATCATCATAATAAATTGAAGAATAATTCCACATTAGTGCGCGCGGCGAACGTTGGAGCGGCAAGGAGGGGCTCTCACCAAATAGTAGCACCTCCTGAGCGTTGAGGCGGGCAAAGGCCGCGCGCCAGATGGGCTCCTCCAACTGCAGGGCTTGGGCCATCCTCCCCGGACTGCCGCTTCCTCCGCCTGCCCCGAACATGCGCATCAGCAGCCTCGGCTGAGGAGCGAGGGGAAGATGAGATGAGTGCACATGACGCGCGCACAGCTGAAGCTGAATGCTCCCTCCCCCTAGGCGCCTGGTCCTACCTTGGGCACTGTCGGCGGCGCTCGTGCCACCACTGGAGGGATGATTTTGCTGAAATTACGTTAGTACACACACACCACACACACACCACACACACACACACACACACACACACACACACACACACACACACACACACACACACACAGAGAGAGAGAGAGAGAGAGAGAGAAGCGCGGCACGGATGGATCAAGATTACCTTGCGCCACCAGGAGGTTCTTTGGATGCGTCTGCACAGATTGACGATGAGTCCGTGAGAAGGCGTTCACCAATGGCACTACACACATGCAGGCGCTGTGCCGCGCGAGCATGCGTGCGCGTGCTAAAGCGAGGAAAGAATGCTTACGTGAGGTCACCACGGTGGAGCTGTGACCTTTGGACAGCCTGCGTCTACCAGGTTCGCACGGTACACTCTCGTGAGTGTGGCCAAAGGGTAACAACACAGGAGCCACAGCGTATTTTTACCTGCTCGGCTTCTTGTGCTGCTCCTCATGATCGGCCACGGCCGACTCCTCGTCGCTCTGCTCGGGCAGTGGGTCAGCAACAATGTCCTCCATGTCGTACTTGGCGCGGGTGCCCTCGTGCGACATCCCAACGGTGGACGCAGTGTGCTTGAGCTTGATCTTGGACAGCAGCCGGACCGACCTGGCCCGCCTGGTTTCGCTCTCCTTCTCGGGGCTCGTGTTGTCCATGGCTGCTTGCGCGGCGAGTGCTTTCTTGTAGTTGATGTCGGTGGTGCTGGCCCGCTTCATTCTCGACTTGAGCTTGGAAGGCTTGGTCTTGGTGGACCCGACGACCACGCCAGAGGCCGTGCTTGCCACGACATAGGCGGCTGCGGCGTGCCCGCGACATGCTCGCGCCGATCGAATCCTCTGTAGTGCGTGACGGAGCACGACGTGGCCTTCGGCGCCTGTGCCAGCCATGACCAGCACCTCGGCCAGCAGGTCAGCGACCACATCTTCCTCGCGGTCCGCGCTGCGCAACCCCGCCAGCTCGCGCAGCCAGCCCTCCTTATCGAGCCCGACAGCCTCTTCCTCGTGCGCTGCCGCCGCCGGCTGCGGCAG
>JANDJZ010000694.1:0-25989 GCA_027943245.1 Acanthamoeba sp. SK_2022b | reverse complement strand
CGACAGGGCTTAAGCACCCCAAGCTAACATAAATAATAATAATAATAATAATAATAATAAGAGACGAAATAAAAATGGCTTACCGGCGACTTGCGGAGGCGGAGGTGGTGGTAGGGCAGCAGACATGGCTTCAAGGTTGGTTATGTTCGTGAAAGACTTTAGTTCAGACGGAAGAAGGCACCGATGTGAGAACAGAGGAAGGGGCCCCGCCTCAACCGAAGCAGCGAAGGAAATTCAGGGAGAAAAGCATCGCTTCTTCATTTGATTCGCCATTGGCTAAACATCTGTCCTAACACAGAAAACAACTGCACCACAAAGGCTCTCCACTCCCACCATGGGAGGAGTGGGGAGGAGCCATGAGGAACCAGGCCAGGTTGTGATCAGAAACTGTGATCTCAGATCGTGACAAATTAGGGCTGGGAGAAGAATAGGTACAAGTTCTATTGATGTGAGTGGGTGAGAGTGGCGTAGGTAGGAGAGGAGGGAGGTTACACGTAAAAGCACAAGTTAGGTTGTGTGCTGCTGACAGTGCGGGAACTGTGTGTGTGAAGAGGAAAGGAGGGCGAGAGCTGGCTGGGAAGGAGGGCGATGGTAGAGAGGGGGCAAAAGTGGACGGGCCACAACCACCACTACTTCTTGTCGGGCCAGTTGACGATGCGATCGTTGTATTCGTGGATGTTCTTCCACGTGAGTATCACCAGATCCCTCTTCTTCAGCGGCTGCTTCGTCAACGGACACACGCCATTGTGGGCCGACAGACACCTGCAGGCACACACGCACACAACACACAGACGCAAGTGTGTCAGGCCATTGCATCGCTCGTTGTTGTGAACATCATCATCACCATCCAACAACAACAGCACAGCAGAGAGACGGGTCGTCGACGCACCTGCTCCAGCTCTTGTAGTCCATGACGTGCCCGGAGGGCGAGATGGCCGGTCGTTCCACCTCCTCCAAGGTGATGGGATCGAGGAACCCGGGCAGAGGGTTCTCGTTCTTCCTGGCCTCCTCGTCTTCTTCGTCTGTGACAGGGACACACGCGACGCGTGTGAGCACCGTTGGGGAGGCGGTGTGAGGTCGAGCCGGAGGGGCGCGGTACCGTTGCCCTTTTGTTTCTTGAGGCTGGATGGCGGGACGTATTCGTCGTCCTCCTCCTCGTGGGCGTCCTCGTCTTCCTCCTGCCCCTTCTTCTTCTTCTGCGTTCTCCCCTTTCTCTTCTTGTTGGCCTGCTTGACCTTGACCTGCGGCGCATCATCTGATATTGCAACCAAACACACGCGGGGAGTCGCAGGGGTGAGCACACAACACACAACACACAACACACACACACACAACCACATGCGCGCGCGAGCGGGTCGCGAACGTGTAGGCCTCCGCGTACCAGGGTCCTTTCTCTTGTGTGACTTGGTGTGTTTACAGATGCCTTTGCTGAACAGGTAGTGGGCCTTGCCCTTCTCGTCGATAACGTAGTTGGGGTCCTCCACCTGACCCGTCTCAACGAGGTGTCTGCGGAGACACACACGACGCACACACACGAGAGAACGGAGGTGTGAGCGTGGTGATCGACTGCAGCGCCAGAGGTGTGTGTGTGTGTGTGTGACGTGCGTGCGTGCGTGCGTGATGTGTGTGTGTGATGTGCGTGCGTGGTGTATGTATGTGTGAGAGTGAGAGAGAGAGAGAGAGAGAGACTTAGGACGTTCACCTGTAGAAGTTGCTGCACTGGTAGCCGACGCGGCCGGGGATGACCATGGAGAAGATGCCCCACTGGCCGTTGACGCCGATCTCCTCAACCCGCTTGAAGAACAGAGCCCTCTCCTCCTAAAGGCCGCAGAGAGAGAGAGAGAGAAATGCGAGAGTGAGCTCGACTTGTCTCGCGCGTGTAAGGGGAGGAGGGCTGTGGAAAGCGAAGAGACTATACTGACCTTGTTCCATGTGCCGTTCCTCTGCTCGACGCCGGGATCGTTGAAGCGATAGTAGTAGGCATTGGGATTCTTGTCCTTGAGCTGCCACGCTCGGATTCGGGCCTCCGACCAGCCTTCGAAATTGCCCTCATCGACATTCTTCAACGCCTCATCCAGGCGAAGGCGCTTGAGTCGCTTCTTGTCCACATTCTTCCGCTTTCGCGAGATGAATTGCTTGTCGGCGGGGATGTCGCCGTTGTTATCCGAATCGTTCCCCTTGTCGTCGTCGTCGCTGCTGTCGCTGGGCGGCCTTCCCTCGGTGGCAATGGCCTTGCGGACCTCATGGAGGAATCCTGCTTGCATGAGCCTCTCCACAACCTCATTCTGGAACAGTGGTAAATGGCGGGAAAAGTTAATGATCTGTCGCATTGATAGACTTATCGAGAGGTTGATTGATAATTTCATATTCAACGACTCCTCGTGTATCAATTACACATGAATGAAGGTGAGAATGGGGTCTCTAGTGGATAAATGTTGACAGATCGTAGCCTCATCAGAATATCGTGCGCGAGTGCTGGGTTCTCCTCTTAATCTCATATGTAGAAGCACAAAGGCGAGCTGGGGATGTACGAACCTCGTCTTCGTTGCATTCTTTCAAAGCTTGGAGAGCTTCACGTTCAGTGATGTAGGGATGAATGGTTCGTATCTTGCGAGTTCGTTTCTCGTTCTGTCGCTTCATGAACTGCTCGAACTGCTTACGTTGGAGCTCGACGCGTTGGCGCACGATCTCTTGTTCCTCTTCCGTCAATTCACTCGTAAACACATTGTCCTTCCTCACCGTCGCGATCGTCTGCTGATGACTGAGCAGCTCCTTGGCGTCGCTTGCACCCTGGGCGTCGTGCTCGGTATAGTCCTCTTCCAGCTCCTTCTTTTGCCTTTCCTCCCATTGCTGAATGAGCAGATCTCTCAGGTTGTCTTCGATCGCTCGCTCATCTTCGTCGATGGCCATCGCAGAAGCGCGATTTTTCCTCTGAAGGAGCCAGTGCTTGTAGTGCGCAGTGATGGGCTCATCGTAAAACGCCGTCGCGGGTCTCGTGTAACTGTTCGACTCCTCCTCATCCGACATTTTCGTGATTTTGTGGCCAAATGGAACCCCTGCTCTATGCGCGACTTTGGTTTCGGCTTCGCGGCATCTTTTTGGCGGTATCTCTTTGTCTGTCGCCCAATCCCCACCTTTCCCGCCAAATATACAACCTTAACGCCGGTTGTGATCCACCTCACCTTCCTTTTCTCAAAGGTATATCTGCAAAGCTAGGTGCTATCAACTAGGTCTTGATAATGTATAGAGGGGTAGCTCTTATGTAGCAAACCTTCAGTAAAAAATGGGAAGCCATACCATTATGACCTCACCTTCCTTTCCACTCCTTCATCACTTCCTCCACCCCACAAAAAACTTGCTTCCACAGGTGCTTATATTATATCAAAAAGCCTAAAATTATGCGTGTAATGGACAGCAACCTACAGAGTGCTTTGAATTATGGTTGGTTAGTTTTCGGACCAATCTACCGCGGTCGGAAGCTTCCTCAAGGTCCGCAACCGCCGAATTCCTCTTTAAAAAAAAATGAGCTGCCCCACAAGGCACAACTTCGCCGCGAACACAAACTCTTCTACCCTCCGACCACCATTCCCCTGCAAGCACACAACTATCGCCTTCTCTTCCTCTTCCTCTTCCTCTTCATCTCCATCCTTGCAATGAGACAGGCCAGTGCGTTAACGTCTTCTACCGACTTGAGCAAGGTGCGGGTGGTCTTCGTGTCTCACGGGGCGCCCACACTGGTCATCGAGCGACAGCACCCAACTGCTGTGTTCTTCGGGCGGCTGGGCAAGCTGCTCGGGCGACCTAAGGCCATCGTCTGTATCTCTGGCCACTGGGAGGAAAGGTACCGTTTTGCTCCTCTAGTTACATAATATTATTGCGAGATATATTTTTATATATTACAATAGATAAAGAAAGTATTAACGATGGTTGACATGCCAGGAAAGCGACGGTGAACACAGCGCAGGCACCTCCTCAGATCTACGATTTCTATGGTGCGCCCTTCTGGGCCTGGCGCTTCTTCCCTCCCAGTGATGAGCTGACACATCTGTGGCGGCAGGGTTCCCCGACGAGATGTATCAGTTGAAGTGGACACCTCCCGGCTCGCCCGAGATCGCCGAGCGCGTGGCGGGAGTCCTCCGCGCCGAAGGCGTCGAGTGCCGGGAGGACCCCAAGCACGGCCTCGACCACGGTGCCTGGGTGCCGCTGCACTTCATGTACCCCGAGGCCGACATCCCCGTCGTGCAGCTCTCCATCGTCGACTCCTTCGACCCACACATCCACTACCGGTACGACGCAACCGACACAGCACATCGGCCCAGCGACGCGCCGAGCGAGCTCGACTCACATAGTTGGCGCCACACAACGACAACGCAGGATGGGCAAGGCGCTGTCCTCACTGGCCAGGGACGACGTGCTGGTGATTGGCAGCGGTCTCGTCACGCACAACCTACGCGATTTGCCCAGGACGTTCATGAAACAGGAGGTAAGCGACATCGCGACACTCCACCCGCACCGCTGCTCCGATCCTGACCTGTCCCCCCCCCCCTTGCATGTGGTGCGCGCAGCAATGGGCCGTCGACTTTGCCAAGTGGGTCGACGATGGCGTGGTCAAGACAGGCAAGGAGCGAGAGGACCACTTCGCCGCGTACAGGCAGCACCCGTGCATCCACGACGCCCACCCGCGCGTCGATCACTTTGTCCCCCTGCTACCCGTCGTCGCCGTCTCTGGGTTCGGGTCCCCCTTTCCCAATCAATCCTACCCCACCACGCGACGCTCACACAGGTGCTCACATGGACGCACACACACAGCATCGGCCAGGCGGTCAGACTGCACGACCACTGGACCGGAAGCTTCTACCTGGCCGCCTACGCCTTTCCCTTTGTCCCCGCGCAAGACGACGCTCCCGCCTCCGCCACCGCAGACGAATTGTGATCTCACAATGTGAGGGAGCCAAACATATAAACAGATAAAATAAAATAAATAAAATAAATAAAACACGTAATTATGGATTTTAAAAAAGATGGTAGTAGCGGCGTTGGTAGTGTTGTCGTTTGGCAACAAACACAGGAGCGTGTGCCCGCTGCGGTTTCAAGCGGAGAGGGAGAAGGAGAAGGACAAGATCCGCACGGAGTGGTCGCTCGCGCCGACGGCCAGGTCGAACGTCGTCTTCCCGGTCGCTTCGGTGCTGGTCGGCTTTCGCCAGCTGAGCCGCTTGACCGTGTCCACGGGACACAGCCTGAGCGTGGTCGCTCGTGTGAGTGTCGGGAGAGGGAGAGGCAACGAGCGAGAGGGGGAGAGAGAGAGAGACGCACGTTGCAGGGACGGACATGAACGGCGTCCAGCGCAGGCCCTTGGCCGGCTCGGCCTGGCGGGTGGCCGCCCACAGCGAGATGAGGCCGCTCTCGAGGCCAACGGCGAGCAGATAGCGCCACGACCTGCGAAGGACAACACCGCAGCGGGTTAGGAACAGCCCTGGCCGGGAAAGACGGGTCGCGGGGGCAGGGCCGTACCCCTCGCCCGCGACGGGGAAGAAGGCCACGGCGTTGACTCCGGTCTTGAATGGCAGAGCAGAGTCGAGGGACCACGACGCCACCTGCTGGCCGTCCTTCTCGGTCGTCCCCTTTCGCCACACTTTCACCTGTCGACCCCAGCATGAACCGGTTAAAAAAAAAAATAATGAACGATTACTGTTACAATTAATAAATAGAGAATAAAATGAAAATAAATAATAAATAATAAATAATAAAATAAAATGAATGAAATGAAATGAAATAAAGGCGAAGTAACCTTCTTGTCTCGGGAGCCGGTGGCGAGGTAGGCATCGTCGTGCGACCAGCTGCACGACCAGACGATACGGTCGTGCGCCTTGAGCTTAGCCACCAGCTTGTACTCGGAGCCCGAACCGGCGCCGGTGGAGAAGATGGAGAGGCAGCGGTCCCGCGAGACCGAGCAGAGGTAGGCGTCGTCGTGCGAGTACTCGAGCTGGGTCACGGTCAGCGTGTGCGCGTAGACCTGGTGGCTCTTCTTCCACGGGTCTGTCTCCCACACGATGATCCCGCACTGCTCGGGCTTCGACCCCTGCATACACACACACACAGAGAGAGAGAGAGAGATGCAACGAAGAGACCGGTGTCATGGTCAGCTCGCGCGCGCCTGCGCAGGAGATAGAGTGAGGCACCTTGCACGCGGAGGCGATCTGCCTGCCCGAGCGGCTGGAGGCGAGACAGACCAGGTTGTCTCCGTGGCCATACGTGCATCACGAGTCAAGGACACGCCACCACAGTGTCTCATTGTGTGTGTGTGTGTGTGTGTGTGTGTGTGTGTGTGTGTGTGTGTGTGTGTGTGTGTGTGTGTGTGTGCGTGTGCGTGTGCGTGTGCGTGTGCGTGTGCGTGTGCGTGCGTGTTGTGTCAAGAATGGATATAGTTTGTAGATCTCGGGCCAGAGCGTGGACTGCATGAGGTGCTCCTCAAAGGGCGGCACACCCAGCACGACGGGTTCGGGCACCGCCTCCTCCCGGAACTTCATCGCATCCGGCGTCTCGGCCGCCGGTCGGTCATCGCCCTCTTCACCACGCAACGAGCCCGGGTCAGCCCCGCCCTCTCTCTCTGTGTGTGTGTTGTTTGTGTGGCTGTGTGTGTGTGTGTGTGTGTGTGTGTGTGTGTGTGTGTGTGTGTGTGTGTGTGTGTGTGTGGCTGTGTGTGTGTGCTTACCGAACAGGGGCTTGTTGGAGAGGCCGAGCGGCGGGACGTTGGCGCCCAGCGGTCGAGACTCGGCCTCGTGCTCGGCGGCGGCGACGCCGGTGATGGCGGCCAGCGTGGCGACGAAGGTGCGCGGGGCGTCGAACACGCGGATGACCTTCTCGTCGGCCCCCGAGACGAAGCGGTGGCTGGCCCCGTTCACAAAGGCCAGGCAGCTCATGTCGTAGCCGTGGATCTGCGGTCGCGCCACCTCATGCCACGTCATCGTGCCCTCATCGCCGTCCTCTTCTTATTCGCGCGACACGTCCAATTGGTCAGACGCGCGCTGCGTGGGCGTGAGCGTGGGCGTGTGCGGGGGGGGGGCTACCAGGGGTTCGTTTCCAGGGGGCAAAGAGGCGAGTGGTCTGGTCCTTGCTCACGGAGACGACGTATCGCTGCGAGGGGTCCCATGAGACGTCCTCCACCGACCCGAAGTGGCCCGACACCGTGACGCAGGGCTCCCACGCTTCCAGCTCCAGGTCCTCCACTCCCTCGCCTGCCCGCATGCGCACACTCGCATCAACACACGCACGCACGTACACACACACACACACACACACACACACACACACACACACACACACACACACACACACACGAACGCACGCGCGCGCGCACAGACCTTGCAAAACCTTGGTGGCCTGGCGCTTCCACAGGTGGAAGGCGCCGTTGTAGCCGTGGGCCAGGATGTGGAGGCCCTCGGGCCCGAACAGCCCGCCAAAGAAGCCGAGGGCGTTGCCGCCCAGCTCGCCCACCCGGACGTCGTTGAGCCACACGCCGCTCTCGGGGTCGGGCCGCCAGATGGCCATCGAGCGGTCCATCGACGCCGAGAGCAGCGCCATCGGCTGGTGCTCGACGCCTGACGGGGGGGGGCACAGCGACGCGTTGATGACGTCAGCAACAGACGGGGAGGCGGGAAGAAGCGCGCGAGAGGGGCGCACCGTGTCGCTCGACGGAGGGGTGCCAGCGGACAGAGTAGACCCAGTCGTCGTGGCCGTAGAGAATGGACTCGAGCACGGCGATGAACAGGCCGTCGCTGCCCAGCTTGAACTGCTTGCCGCGGCGCTGCTCGATGTCCTCCCTGCTGAGGCCCGCGCCCTCCTCGCCTTCGCCGTCGTCGTTGTCGTCATCGCCGCCGCCCTGGCCGCCAGCGAGGATGGGCGCCACGGGGACGGCCGTCGACTCCCCGACCACGCGCGCGATCTTCCACAGGCGGATGTAGTTGTCCTGCGCCGACGAGGCCAGGAACACGTCGCCGTTGTCGGCGCGCGTGAAGGCCAGCGAACGGATCCAGTCCTCGTGGCCGTGCAGCTCGAGCAGTCGATGAAACTGCGCCAACGGTCAATTTCATTGTCGTCACTCCCTTGCGTGTGCGTGCGCGTGCATGTGCTTGCGCGTGTGCGTGCGTGTGCGGAGGCGAACCTTTTGGCCGTCGAGCTTGCAGACGTAGAGGTGGATCATGAGGTCAACGCCGGCGGCGGCCATCATGACCACGCTGGTGCCGGGGATGTGGGTGAGCGCGACGCACTCCATCATCTTGGGCGCGTAGTCGAACGTCTGCAGGCACGCCCACTCGCCCCGGTCGTTTCGCCGCCAGATCTTCATCGTGCGGTCGGCCGAGGTCGACGCCAGCCACACCTGCGCCCGCGCCAAGTGGCCATAGGCGCCGGTCAGGGCCAGAGCAGCCGAAAGACGCGAGGGCGAGGCACACGACGCACCTCTCCGTTCGGCGTGGTGAGGACCGCGACGTGGGTCACCGAATCGGCGTGGCCTTGCAAGACGGCTGACTGCTCCCACTAAGCTCATTGCACACGCACGCGCATTACACACACACACACACACACACACACACACACACACACACACACACACACACACACACACACACACACACACATCAAGGAGAAGACGAGATGGTCAGCAGCCGGCGTTCAACGTTGAGAACGAGGGCAGGGTGACAACGTGCCTGGTCGCTGGTGGGCTGCGACTTCCTCCAGACCACCACCGTCTTGTCGGACGAGCCCGAGACGAGCTCGGTCTCTGGCGACTTCCAGCGCGTCTCTACGCTCTCTGTCATATTGGTAGGGGGGGGGGGGTGATGCTACAATTGGCGGCGTGGACTCGGGGATGGACTGAACGCAACACGAACCTGAGGTATTGGGAATCCACGATACGCTGTTCACTCTGTCCTTGTGGCCACGCAGGACCTGCTTCACTCGATACTCCTGCACCAGCGGGTATGGATTATTTATTGATTTATTTTAGTATTTTAACTAGAAAATAAATAATAAATAAAATCTAAAGGCAAATTGGCGAGACGGAGGCAGAGAGGGTTGGGCGCACATCTGGGGCATAGAGGGCGATCATGTTGTGAGCTCCGTAGGCCAGCAGGTTGTTGCGGCCCCAAGCGGCGGCATTCACCAGCCGATTGCAACCCACGCTAATGAAGCGCAAGAGCACCTTCGCATCAAAAGACGAGACCTCTTCCTCGCCCACGGCCGAAGCCGGTCCTGTGTCCTTTCCCTCCATCGATCTTCCACGCCGCTGGTGGCTGGAGAAAATGAGAGAAAAAATCGAGAAGAAAATAGGATCTGTCATGCCGCTTTGTGCAGGACCATGACGGACCAATGCGGCTGCCTAAGATGCTGCATCTCGTGATGGCCTTGTTCTCAAACAGCTGGATGATTGCACCTTACGCCTTGTTCCGAAGACACAGCAATGACCGCCTACAAATGATGGGAAAAGAGGTAGCATAGCCCGGTCCACTCGCCACTGCTGGAATATAGCAGCCACGGCGACACAGCCGAGGAAGCTGCCAACGATGACGCCAGGCCTCACAATCGTGAATCCCATGATCACGGTATCTGGGCGATCATTCCTTCTTGGCTTTACACGCCGTCCACGCGCCGATCGATGCTGTGATGAGTGCGGCCACGGTGGTGCCTGGGAGATTCGGTCAGTCATGAGGATCACACAAGATCGTTTATGACGCCTGTACCCAGTGGAAGCATGACATAGTCATGCATGAGGCGTCCAGGTAGCCACATCCTGAAGATCCCTCTAGCAGTGTAGATGTCGTCCTGGCGCACGATTACCTTCCTACCACCATAAAGGTGCCATGGATGAGGTCAGCCAGTAGCCTCATGACATCACGATGGCGGCGTACCGGCCGTCGGGAGTATCGCCCAGAGTGAACTTGACATACATTTGGAAGTCCGCTTGGGAAAAAGGAAGGACTGGGAAGACCAGGTGTTGGGTGAGGTCCACCATCACCAGCCCCTGCGCCTCGTCATACATGACCTCGTGAATCGTGCCATCAATTTTGCGGTTGTAGGCGGACCAGCCCTCGAACAGGTGGACGAGCGCTTCCTTGCCCCGCAGATCGAACAGCGGATGGCGCAGCAGCACGTCGTCGCTGCAGTACTGGCCGATCACTCTTCCGTGCTGGCTCGAGTCCTTGGACAGGACGGTGGTCACCAGTTCACGCACGCACTCTACCACGCGCTCCTTCTCCATTCGGACGTCTTGAAGAAAGGAAAGCAAGTTCGTGCTCCCGGCTGAGGGCATTTGGCCACCATCTCGCTCGTCCACATTTCGTTCTTCTTTCTGCGTGGTCGAGCTTTTGAGGTGACTGCTGACGTCATCGACCGGCCACATAGGGAAAGCCAGTGACCGCGCCGGTTGACGTGCTGGTCGAGGAACGTAGCAACGAAACCTAAAAGAAGCCTGTTCTCAGCTGGTACGAAATGAGAGAACACGACGCGTCTTCGATGAAGGAGGCCACAGGATGGAGGTTGATTTTTCCCCTCAGCGCTCTCGTACTGGCGTTCCTCGGCGGCTTCTATCTCGCCATGCAGATGGAGGCCGACACCACTACACTGGATAGCCCTACTGTCCCCCTGAGCACTGTCTGCCAGGAGGACGGAACTGACCCCTCTAGCATCGTTACTCTCCCACCAACAGAGCAGCAACTCAAGCACCCGCGAGTGGTGGTCACCATGGCCGCCTGGAGGCTGTCCTTGCCATACAACGTCGAGCAAACCGTGCGCTCTCTCGTAGCTGGCACCGTCGTGCCGGACCGCATCTACGTCT
Source organism: Acanthamoeba sp. SK_2022b (assembly GCA_027943245.1). Lineage (NCBI taxonomy): Eukaryota > Discosea > Longamoebia > Acanthamoebidae > Acanthamoeba > Acanthamoeba sp. SK_2022b. The sequence continues at coordinate 15,158 of JANDJZ010000694.1, read as the reverse complement.
TCCTGCCGGTCACCGCTCGCGCCTTCCACACCTTCCGCATCCCAGTGCCGCCCCAACTTTACACGTTCGTGGAGGACATCAACAAAGAGGTCGGCAAGGAGCTCGTCGTGGCGATGCGCTCGGATGACTATGGCGGAAGCACCAAGCTCACGCCCGTACTGCCTCTCGAGACCGACCCCTTCACGATCATCGTCACCGTGGACGACGACAGCAGCTATCCGCCCGAGTTCTTGGCCAATTTCCTCAAGTACGCCCACCAGCGCGCCGACGTGGGCTACCACATGGTCGCCGCCAACTTCACTCCCCGAGAAACGCAGTACGCTGCGGGGTGGGCGCAGTTCGGGACGGGCTCGGACGGCAACTGCTACCGTCGCTGGTTCTTTGACTACTTCAAGGTCAAGAACCTCGCCCGCGGTCCCCCGACGTGTTTGTGGCACGACGACATCTGGCTGGCGGGCAACCTGCACGAGCGCGGCATCCCGCGATTCTCCATCAACTGCCTCGACTGCAAGAAGCACCACCCAGCCCCGGGCCACGAGGGCAAGGAGATCTGGAGGATGGGCACCAACTCGCTCGATCGAAACAAGTGCGCCAGGTTCTTCAAGTACTTGGGAGGCACCTCGGAGGAGACCGAGTTTGACAGGACGCCCTTTGACGACAACAACGTTGGGGAAGCGCTGCGCCAGCCATAGAGCATCAATCGGAGCACTTTGGGCGCAAACGTGGACGGCTTTGGGGAGAGGGCATGTTTGCCATCGCCGGCCACAAGGCAACCGCCTATTTAAATACAACTCGTTGTTGTTGTTGTTGTTGTTGTTGTTGTTGTTGTTGTTGTTGTTGTTGTTGTTGTTGTTATTGTTGGCCAATTACAGGGCAGCCTTCTTGTTGGCTCCAAACAGGTGGCTCAGCTTCATGGCAGCACCCATGTTGCCCGAGATCTGCGCATGGCGCGAGCAAACGTAGGGGAAAGAGCTCAGCACACGCACCAATCAAGCACACGATCGACACACATCGCTCTCGCCACCAGAGCACGCAAGCCAAAGCGGGCGGAGAACCAACGACGCACCTTGAGGAGGCCCTTGAGGAAAGCGCCCTGCGCGTCGAGCTTGCCCTGAACGAGGTCGACAAAGTCCTTCTCGGCCAGCGTGAGGGTGCAGTCGGCCCCGGACGAGGCGCCCGCGGTGACCTTGCCCCGGGGACCGGACTTGAGGTCGACCGTCCACGCCTTCTTGTCGCTGCCAGACGTCACCACGAACTGGTAGACGGCGTTCACCTTCTGCACCAGCGACGGGTCGGCCTCGACCCGCTTGGCAATCTCGCCAAAGACCGCTTCGGCCGAAACGCCACCGGCGGCGGAGGCGGCGGCCTGAGGCGCGGCGGGCTCGGCCTCGCCGGGCACCACGTCGGTGCGGTTGTCGATGGCCGGGTTGAAGCGGTCGGCCGGGTAGGGGCGCGCAGACTCGGGGAAGCCGAGGCGGTAGAGCGACACCACCACCGCTCCGCCTACGCGCGCACGAATGCTGACGTCAGCATCACACAAAGAGCGAAGAGCAAAGAACGAAGAGGGGAGAGGGGAGAGAGAGAACATACCGAGGCCGAGGTTGTGCTGGAGGGCGACCTTGGCGTTGGGCACCTGGCGCTTGCCGCACATGCCGCGCAGCTGCCAACAGAGCTCGGCGCACTGGGCGAGGCCGGTGGCGCCCAGCGGGTGTCCCTTGGAGATCAGACCGCCGGACGGGTTCACCACCCACTTGCCGCCTGCCCGCACGCAACGGCGACACGAAGCCTGAGCCGTCTTTTCTTCGGGTGGTTTGGGGGGAGGGGGGTAGAGAGCGCGTACCGTAGGTGTTGTCGGCGGCTTCGACCATCTTGGACGCCTCTCCCTCGCGAGCAAGGCCCAGAGCCTCATAAGTGATGAACTGGTGTCGTGTCGTGTCGTGTCGTGTCGTGTCGTGTCGTGTCGTGTCGTGTCGTGTCGTGTCGTGTCGTGTCGTGTCGTGTCGTGTCGTGTCGTGTGAACGTTAGGATTGTCTGACGATGATCAGCGCGTTGAGGCGCTTTGGAGAGAGGGGGAGGAGGGGACAACGCACTTCGTTGCAGGAGAAGCAGTCGTGGAGCTCGACCACCTGCACGTCCTGCGGCCTGAGGCCGGTCTGCTGGAAGATCTTGGCCGCGGCGTTCTTGGTCATGTCGGCGCCGACCGCCTTGATGCAGGACTTCTCCTCGAATGTGGAGGGGAAGTCGGTGGCCATCGCCGAGGCCAAGATCTCCACCGCCTGCGCAGTTGTGACCACGCCACTCCGGAGTCAGTGCCAAGTGAGAGGGAGAGGGGAAGAGAGAAAGAGAGAGAGCAGGGCGTGCCTGGTGCTGGAGGTTGTGCTTCTTGACAAACTCCTCGCTGCACACGACGGCCGCAGCGGCGCCGTCCGAAGTCGGGCAGCACTGCCACCAACCAAGACAAGGTCGTGGGTGAGCATAAATGAAGAGGGTGAGGCGATGGTGGTGATGATTACTGCCTCGGCGGCTATTCGGAGATTACGCCAGAGAGCCGTAGGAAGGGCAAGCGTATTAAAAATAATAATAATAAATTAAAATTAAAATCAGCTGGGGGAATTAAAATGTAAAGGCACCTGGAGCATGGTCAAGGGTCCGAACACCTTCCTCGACTTGAGGATGTCCTCCATCGAGTACTCGTCCCTGAACTGCGAGTAGGGATTGTTGACGGAATGCTGCGGTTGCGGTTCAAGTGCGAGTCAGCAGCAGCAACAACGACACCTCACAGGCACACGGCCCAGGCGCACGACATGTGGGTGGGCAGGTGGCCAACCTTGTGGTTCTTCCAGGCGACCTGGGCAAAGTGCTCGGGCTTGGTGCCGTATTTCTCCATGTGTTCCACGCCGGCGTTACCGAACATCTGGAGCGAATCAATCAGATGGACACACACACACACCCGTGTGAGCGCAGGAATCGGGCAGCTTCCCGGGGTTGTGCGGGTCCAGGGAGCGCCGTGCGCACCTGCGGGGCAAACGGCGCGTTGGTCACTCCGCGAGCCTCGGCGATCACTGGACGTAATTGGGGGAGACGAGGTCAAACAAAACGACTCGGCGCGCGTGTATGTGTGCGATGAGGTGATGATGTGTGATGGTGGTGGTGTGGTGGGTACCGCCCATGTGCTTGTCCATCGGGTTGGTGCGGTCGGTGAACTTGGAGGCGAGGGAGCCACGCTCCATCTTCTCGAAGCCCAGCGCGAGCACGCATTCGCTGAGGCCGCCCTCGACCAGCTGCTTGGCGATGAAGAGCGCCGAGCTGCCCGTGGAGCAGTTGTTGTTGACGTTGTACACGGGGATGCCGGTCACTCCAATCTCGTAGAGGGCCCGCTGCCCGCATGTGCTGTCACCGTACACATAGCCCACCACCTGCGTGCAATGGGCAGCCATTAGTAATAACAAAAAAACAATTTAGGAATGAAATTCATTGATAAAGAATGAAAATCTCAATGAGGAAGACGATCTTGAAAAAGGAAGCCGTACCGCCTGATCGATCTCGTCGTAGCGAACGCCGGCGTCCCAGAGGGCCTTCTTGCCGGCCACGGCACCCATCTTGGGGTAGTCCCAGTCCCGCTTGCCGGGCTTTTCGAACTTGATCATGCCCACACCCACCACGAACACTCTGCGACCCATTGTTTAGTTGGTTGCTGAAACGTCTGAACTCACTCTCTTCTCGTGGCACACGTTTGTCACTGTCCGATCCTGTTGTTGGTTTGCTCGCTGACCAAGCTCGACGAGGTGGGATCGCTGGTGTTCCCCCTTTTTAGGCGGAATTTACGTCTCGCTATTCCAAACTTTAAGATGGCGTTTCAAACTGCGGACACGGTTTGGGACATGGGCAGTGTCGGCGCAGGACAACGACGCGCAAGATTTCGTGATTGATAGAGGTCTTTGGATTCGATCACATCGTACCCTTTTTTTCCCATCTCAAGCACAATGGCCACTCCCCTCCAGGTTCCTTGCGGTTGCCGCAACTCCCTCCAGAGCGTACGTTCCGCCCCCCGCGACGGGCATTTTTCTCTTTCTATTTATGAATGCAGCGTTCGCGCATGTCGCATGCTTGACTGGTCTCTTCATCACTAAAATTCTCATTAAGACATCCCTGTTCTCGCTCACTGCTATCTCTTTATTGCAGTTCGGTGCTGCCGCGGCCTTCACCGTGGCCTTCCTCTGGACCTCGCAGAGCGTGCAGGCGAAGCGCAACACCTACTTCTCGAACCTCAAGAACGAAATTGATACCCTCAAGAAGAGGAATCACGAGCTCGAGCACGAGGTTGATCTTCTCAGTACGTCCCCCCCAATTATGTAATTGAGTACACATTTTGCGGTTACGGCTTCTGGGCCCTTATTGATGGTGCTTCCCCCCCTCGCATCTTTCCGACCAACAGAGAACCCCCCTGAGCCCAAGGAGGCCCACTCCGACTTCGCCGCTGACTTCGAGAGCGGCAACATCGATCTCGAGAAGATCCTTGAGCAGGTGGCCAGCGACAATTAGACTTCTCCACTCGACACGGGGTAAATCCTCAACTCCAAATGCACATCCTTTCCCTCCCTTGCTCTCCCCGTCTCGATTGGGTGGTGCGGATCGATCGGGTTTTGTGTATTTATCAGAGTGCAGGGCGAATAAATGTACGACGGGGATCTGTAGTAGAAGCATCTTTCTGCCCCCCTCTTGCCCACGTTGTACGCTCCACCGGCGTCTCAGGCGTTCTCTTCGCCGTTCTCCTCCTCCACGTTCTCCTTCTCCACCGCGCTCTCTTCCTCGGCCTTCTCCCTCTCCTCCGCTGCGGCGGCGGCCTTGGTCTCGTTGGCGGCCGCGGCGGCGATCGTCTCCTCTGTCTCGTCCGGCATCGACCAGCGATAGATGAACGGCTCTGCACACACCAGCGCCACATGCCTGCCACGCACACACGCGCGCGCACACACACGGAGCGTGACCGCCAGCGTCAGCGAGCGCACACACGCACAGAGGGGAGGGGGCGGCCAGCGCGTACTGGCAGTTGCGGGAGAAGACGCAGCCGTGAGCCGGATGCTTGCTGCGGCCCGACTGGAGTTTCGAGATGAGCGTGCCCTCGTGGAGGTCGTAGATGAACACCGCGCCGGCGCTGTTGCCCGCGCACAGGAAGTCGCCGTCCTCGCTCACGTCGAATCGACTTCGCGCGTTCAATCGGCAGTCGGGCACGCGAATCGTGCGCACAATCTGTTCACGATTGGGAGCGTGTAAGCCAATGGCGGCGTGAGGGGGAGAGGTCAGAGGAGGGAGAGTGAGACCTCGCCGTCCATCGCCTGCCACACCACGACCTTGCCCTCGATGTCCTTGGACACGTAGTGCCCACCCACGGCGCGCACGCAGTCTGGTCACGGGAGAGGAGGGAGGGGGGGGGGGCATGAGTAAGGCGGGCACACACGGGGTAGCGGGAGCTGCGGTGGCACGCACGCACCCACGTCCACTCGGTGCTTCTTGGGCAGCACTTTGCACTCGGTGATCGTTCTCCCGATCGTCTGCAAACACCGTTCGAGTCAGACGCTGGGGACCCGCGAGGGGAGTGGGGTAGCGGTCGCAGCACCTTCTCCTCGTCGTCATCGAGGTACTCGCCAGGGATGGCCCACTCTCGCAGGGCCCCGCCCGCGCCGCCCGTCACGAAGCGGTTACCATCTGGCGAGAATGTCTGTGCGTGGCGTGCGTGCGCGCCAAGTCTAAAGTTAGTTGCGATCACAGAGGGCCCTCCCCTGAACAACGCATTGATAGAGGAGGGCGCGCGCGACGTTGATGACAGGCAGGTACCGCCACGATGGCGCTGGTCTCGAACGTGACGAGACAGCTCTTCTCCGGCTCGCCGTAGGGATTGCGGCAGTCCCACAAACGCACCGTCTGGTCGGCGCCCACAGACAAAAGGCAGCCCACTCGCTGCGGATGGACGGCCAGATCGATCACGGCGCCCTTGTGCCCTGTGCTCGCGCCGAGCGTGTGAGACCAAGACGACGCCGCGTGCCAGTCACAAGCGCAGCGCACCTTGTAGAACGCAGATGACGCGACAGCGAGCGATGCTTATAATCTGAATGAGCGAGTCGTTGCCGCCGACGGCCAGGTAGGTGTCCGTGTCTTGTCCCTCGCCGTCGGGGTCCAAATCGCCCAGCCACGCACATGTGTTGAGCTCTGCTTTCTATCGTGTGCGCGCGACGGTTAGGGCGAGAGCGCGAGGCATTCTCGCACTGAGGGGGAGAAAGGTGGCTTACCTTGCCCGGGTTGACGTAGTTGATCATGAGATCGAGGTGACCAGCGTTCTTGGCCACACCGTGCTCATTGTCGTACACGCTCGCCTTGGCCCGAAACCAAAAGAGTCAGCATCTCGTTGCGCACAGACTGGGGTAGATTGCGGGTACCTGATTGCCTCCTACAGTAGCAACAAGATTGAAGTTGGCAAGCTTTGTGAAGTTGAAGGCGATTTGCTTGATTGGCGACGCGTGATTTTCCTTGATGATTCTTCGCAGGATGAGGCGCGGGAAGACCTCCTCGGGCTTCAGGTCCTTTTTTAGTTTCTTCTTTTCCGATTGCTGCACCTCGACGTCCGTCGAGACCTCGCCATCGGCTTTGACCTCGCCCTCCCTTGTTCGCTTCATCTTTTATGTTTCGATTTTGGTTTTCGCCTTCTTGCCGTTGTTCTTTTCCCGCCAAAAAAAAAGAAAATTTTGTCGACACAGAAACTCACGCAGAAATGTTGCTGCCCATCTCGTTGCCCTTTTCTTCATCTTGTCAGCTGCGGCAGCGACCCACGTTCGCATGGATTCAGCAAGAAGGCGCCGTTATGCGGGGCTGGATGAGGAGGGGAGCGGTGTGGGGCCCGAATTTTTGGAGTTTTCCGACATGCAGCCGTGGTACCGACGTAGGCCCATACAAGTCCTCATTGGCATCGCTGCCGTAGCCCTTGTTGTGGGCATTGTGCTCGCCATTGCCCTCCCCGGTACTCTCTGCGTTCCCATTGGCGTTCTTGTCCTCCACCATACGAGTAATATTACTTCTTTAATTATTAATATAATTAAATGACCGACACGCAACACCACGAAGCACGCCTAACCTCTACACTCCGCAGTGGCCCTGAACAAGGACTCAAGCTCGTACGGTGTTGTGGGCGAGGTCTTTTATGTTGGGCGCCAAATGACGCGCGTGTTCGTGTGCGTATGCGGCACAGGAACGATGATAACAAGCGCTTGTTTGCCTTTGACGATATCTTCAACACGACCACCGAGACGCTCTCCCTCTCGTGGTGGTGCCCTTCCACGCCCGCCGCAGCCTCGTTTGTCTACCAAGGCACGCTCTGCATTCCTCGTCTCACGTCGCGTGTTAAACTCACACGCCAATGCACACACGGGCTCCTCGCTCTCCTTATGTGCATTTTGGTGGCGCGGGACAGACAAGAGCGGCAACATCATCAGACAGATCGTGACCAACGCTACCAGGTCGTTCCCCGATTCCACCGACCAGGAGGTACTGTTCAACAAGACCGCCTTTGTCGCCGCAGCGCCCGAGAACGGCTGGGCGAGTGCCGTCGGATCCTACTACATCTCGCCCGCCGGCGGCGACATCGTCTTCGCGGTGAACCAGACCTACAGGTGCGTGCAACGTCACGTTGCGCGAGCGCGCACACGCACACGTGGTCCCACGCCGCGTGAACCCTGACCGTTGGCGGCGTGCAGGTGGAGGCACTCCTACTTCGCCAACTTCTACGTCTACGACGTCGCCGCCCGTACGGCCACTCTGCTGGACGACCAGAACGCCCGCCTGATGAACCCCGTCTGGGCGCCGACCAGCGACAACGTCGTACGGCGCTGCCCCCTTTCCCCTCTCCCCTCTCCCCTCTCCATCCTTCTCAAGATGCTCCCGCATAAGAGACAGCTGACATCACGATGGGGCGGGCGGGCACAACAGGCGTTCGTGCGGGACAACAACATCTACCTGAAGAGCATCAGCGCCAACACCGTCCGTCAGGTGACCACCGACGGAACGCCCAGCCGGCAATCCAGTACTGCCACCCCCCCCCTCTTTCTTTTTTCTACAGTTGTATGGGCTCCGTTCTGACAACGGCTCCTTGCGGCTCACCGGGCGATGCTTCTAAAGACGGGCTCAGCATCGTGAACGGCGTCCAGTCGTGGGTCTATGAAGAGGAGGTTTTCGCCGACGCGAACGGTGCGCGCAGGCAACTGCTGTGTTTGGTCGGCCACTAGAAGCTGATGCTCGGCTCGTGTGTGTATGTGTTGCATTGGGGGTGGGTGGGGTCGGGTCTCAGCGATGTGGTGGTCGACTGACGGCGCGCATCTGGCCTACCTCAAGTTCAACGAGACGCTGGTCCCTCAGTTTTTGATGTCCGTCTACAACGGCGAGGCCTATCCCGAGATCGACAACCTGGCCTACCCCAAGGTGATCACGCCCCCCCCCCCGCGAATGTGTTGCCTGCGCAGGCATGCACTGATAGGCGTGACTTCCGCTGTGGCGGGCGGGGCGCACAAACAGGCCGGGTTCCCCAATCCGCAGGTGACGGTGGGGGTCTATAGCGTCGGCGCTGACTCGACCACTACGCTCGATTGGTCCGACTCGGGCAACTTCGAATACGTGACCGGCGTGTGGTGGGTCGACGCCAGCACGGTGGCCGTGCGCCGCCTCAACCGCCTCCAAAACGTTCGCCCTCTCCTCGCGCCACCCTTGCGCCAAAGCCAGTCTAAGTAAACTCGATCGCAGGAGGAGCAGACCGTCTTGTTCAATGTGAGCGACGGCTCGTCGCGCGTTCTCTTCACCAAGACTTCGCAGGCCTGGGTCGAGACTGTACGTCATTGCAACACCGCCTCTACCTTGCTGCTCTACTCTACTCCTTTTTTTTTTGGTATTTTTTGTATTTTTTTTGTATTTTCTGATGATTTTATTGTATTTTACTTGTTGAATCGTGTGGGCGCAGCAATTCGAGCTCAACTTCCTTCGCGAGACCGATGGCAGCATCCTCTATTTTGTCGACCTGGCGCCCAACAGCAAGTCCTTCCCTCAGGCACCCACCCGGCCACCCTCGTCACCCTCGTCACGCGCTCCTCTGCCAAGCTGCGTAAGCCGTCCGCTAACCGTGTCGTTGTCGATGTTGTCGTGTCCAGGTCGCCCTCTACAACTACTCCACGGGCGCGTTCATTCGTTTCCTCTCCGATCCGACCGATAGCGCGACGTGGGAGGTCACGCACATCGACCAGTGGCTTCCGTCTACTCGTACCCTGTACGTGAACAGCTCTGCCGCGTCTCTGTGTACGTGGCACCATTGATCGACTCGCGATGTGTGTGTGTGTGTGTGTGTGTGTGTGTGTGTGTGTGTGTGTGTGTGTGTGTGTGTGTGTGGCAGTGTGTACACGAGCGCGGAGGTGAGCCCCCAAGAGCGACACGTCTACGCCCAGTCGATCGACAGCACTGCGGACGCCAGGCAGCTCAGCTCCAGCCCAGGCTGGTGGTCTGTCTCGTACAGGTACTCCTCTCCTTCCCGCCTCTCCCTCTTCTGGCCTTCCCTTACTCATGACACGCACACACACACACACACACACACACACACACACACACACACACACACACACACACCGCACACGCACACAGCCCATGCAGCAACCTGTTCACGCTCAATTTTGGTGGCAACGGCGACCTGTTGAGTGTACGCGCTTTGACTCTGCCGCCCGCCTACATGGCCATCGTACTTACCGTAACTACGCCCACCAGGTGCCCACCGTCCATCTGCACGATTCTCAGAACGCGGCCATGAGCGTCCGGCTGGTGGCCAACTCTGATCTCCTGGACAAGGTGCGCCCCCCCCCTCTACATCTCAGCAAGCTTCATCCTTGGCGCAATCAACGACGCGTTCTCGCTGACATGTTCTCGCGCGCACACAAAGATGTCTTCGCTGCGCCTGCCCCGCAAGGAGTTCCTGAGCATTCCCAACGCCGCCGGCGAACCCATGTCGGCTTCGCTCCTCTATCCGCCCAACTTTGACAAGAGCAAGAAGTACCCCGTGCTCATGCGTGTGTACGTGACCTCCACGCGACTGCTCGCCTTGCTCTCCCTCCCTCCCTCCCTCCCTCCCTCTCTCGGCTGTGTCGTGACGGGGTTCGTTTTGGGTGGGCTTCCAGCTATGGCGGCCCCAACTCAATGGAGGTGACCCGCGCCTACCCGTTCGGTGGCCAACGGACCTTTGATCTCTACATGGCCTCCCAGGTACTCGACCACCACCGATTCCATTTATTCTCAACTTTTTATAATGTTTTTAATATATATGTATATTTATTTCTATAAATTTCTTAACAAATAAACAAAAAAATGTCTCGTAGGGTTTCATCGTGGGCCAGGCCGATGGACGAGGCACGGCGGCCAGGGGCGAGAACTGGCGGCACGTCGTTTACCGTACGGGACCCATCTACCCCTCTCCCGCATTGGTTGTGCGCCCACTCGATCTAATGTGGCGGCACCTGCTGCAGTGAACTTGGGCGCCTACGAGACCCAGGACCAGCTCGCCGCGGCGAAACACTTTGGCCGGCTCGGCTTTGTCGACTCATCGCGAATCGGCCTCTGGGGCTGGGTACGCCATGACCACGCCAGCCAAAGAGAGAAAGCGACAAGCGCGGTGGGCTCATTCGCATTCTTCTCTGTCCCCCTCCCCCCCTTCACTTGCCCTCTCCTCCGGATTCGTGCGCGGCAGAGCTACGGCGGCTACATGAGCGGCTACGCGGGGAGCGCCCCCGAGTCGGACGGCGTGCTCAAGCTGACCATGTCCGTCGCTCCGGGAACCGACTGGCGCTTCTACGACACCGTCTATACCGGTACCGCGCCTTGCTGCCTGCCGCGTGCGCCCGTGTGTGTGTGTGTGTGTGTGTGTGTGTGTGTGTGTGTGTGTGTGTGTGTGTGTGTGTGTGTGTGTGTGTTGTGGACAGCAACTCAGTCTCGAACGGTTGCGTGCTGCCAGAGCGATACATGCGCACGCCCGAACTCAATCCGAGCGGCTACACCAACAGCTCGTTGCTCAACAAAGCCGAGGGCTTCGCCAAGATCAAGTACCTTCTCGCGCACGGCACGGGTACGCGCCTGCACATTGCATTGGCGGCACTGCTCCGTTATGCGTTAGTGCATCTGCTGGCCGTCAATCGCGCCATCCTGAGTCGTGCGTGTCGTGCGTGCGTGTGTCGTGTTTCCGCAATGACCACAGCTGACGATAACGTGCACCTGCAAAACGCCGCGGAGCTGAGCAAGGCGCTGGTGCTGGCGGGCATCGACTTTGAGCAGATGTACTACACAAACTGTATTTACCCCAGACACTCCCTCTCTCTCTCTGTGTGTGTGTGTGCCGCTGCCCAACACACTGGACGGTGCTGATTCTCGGTTTCTCCAGCTGCCCACTCGATCAACACCGGCAACGCGCGCCGCCACCTCTACCGCCTTCTGAGCCGTTTCGTAGCCGACAATCTGTGAGGCGTCTCCCTGCGATCGCTTCTATGGGCGTGGGAACGGTAGGCGCAACCAACACAGGACCGCTCAGCCTCGTGCTTCAGAGCGACGCAATAAAGGGAGAACAAACGGCGTTGACAAAGCCGACTATCAACAACATCTAACCCGGAGCACTGGTGTGCGGAGAGGAAAGTTATGCCATTACCAAGGGCTACACGCTTATTGCCGGGAGGACGACTTGGGGTGAGCTGACGGTAATGTCCCGCATTCCTTTCGCCGGCCGTGGCAGTCGGCAGCGACGCCGCTGTGGAACAACGATCGCCACCTGCCCGTTTCTGCGGGGGCCCCGCAGTTCAAACCGCGTGCCCTGATTCGGGGCCCTGTCTATGAACACATCATGAGACTCCTGCGCTGGTCCATTACCATTGGCCGTAGGAATTTGGCCGACTTCCAGGATTGGCGGACATGACCGAATTGGCAAATTGATATCAGCTGACTCCAGGTTGAAGCACCTCGACCGTGGTCTAGCGCGGTGGTGTCAGCTGAACAGCAACCCTGATACGTACAGTTTCCACCATATATCGAGGTCAGTGGCTTTTGTTTTGCAAACCTACTCGAACACCTACCAACAACATGAAGGCCTTCTTCGCCTTGCTTATCCTCGCGACGGCCCTGTCAGTCTGTACGGCTACTATTGTCCTTCCCTCCCTGCCCTGCAGGCAGAACTGGTTCAAGAGCGAAGTGGCCACCCTGCCCGCTACGCCCGCCCCTACCGGCTCCATCTTCGTCAACATGACCACCCACGTTGCCATCGTGACCAACACTATCGACGAGTACAAGTACCAGCTGAACTCCTTCATCAACGCTGGCATCGGCCCGTGGCTCGACCCGGTCTCGGCCCAGGGCACTGCCCAGTACTGCGGCCAGGACGTGCCCTTCCACATGAACATCACCCTCTCGGCCAGCCGCGCCCAGGGCACCGGCTTCTACGAGATCTTCCTCCTGCTCGACGACGAGCCCAACGTGTTCAGGGACTGGTATGCCGTCCACGGTGCCTCCATCCCCTACCAGGGCGCCGAGGTCCTGCCCGACGTGACCCTCGACCAGTTCCTCGCCTTCCTCGAGCAGCAGCAGATCGAGATCGTCTTCCACTTCAACATCCCCGTCTCCGGCGGCAAGAACGCCTACTGGATCCGCATCGGCTACAGCCTTGTGGAGGTTGTGTTCATCAACCCGTAACAGTCGAGTGGTTTACATTGTGAAATACACTAAAGTTACAAAATACCCATATCACTTCCATGGTGGCAAGGCGGTAGCCAAATGACGCAAGTTGCACCCTACGCACTCAGCAAGAGACAGCCTGAACCGCAACAAGGGCAGCTCTACACTGCTCTGCTGCGCATGTTAACGGAGGACAGACCACTCTGACTCCTCCATAAAGGAGATGAGAGTCTTGGCCACGCCACACCTAGATGTTGTGTGTGTGTGTGGTCCAGCTCAACTTCTGACTGCTATGGTTGAACGTAACGAGCTTTGGGAAACATTGTGCAAGTGATGGTATGAGGTACTCACCTTCTGTGAGAAAGGTGCTGAGAAACCAGCTTACATTTGTACACGCACGCCCCCCTGCGTACATCAGGCCATGCCCAAAAGATTGCCGTGGTCGCCCTGATCGATGCTATGGGCGACGACTTCTATCATGTCCTCCCACACCAACTGGCCAGCGGCCGACGGCGGCGCCTGCGCCGACTGGGGAAAAAAGAACGCTGCGGCGCGGGAGAGAGCCGACGCGGCCCCGCGATCGCCTTCATGGTCGTCGTCGTCATCGGTCAGCTCGAGACGTATGCACCAGAACCCGCGGTAGTTGAAGCTCTGCGTCTCGCCCGGTCTCAGCACATACCTGGTGGCACAGCAGCCCGGCGAGTGAGCCCCCACTCGACATACACCACCACAGAGAGGCTTTGGGGGGGGGGGTACCGGGCGGTGATCTCCTTGGACTCGCGCATCTGGGACGAGAGGGCGATGGACTGCGCAGTCGAACGGTTGCGGAGGGTGATGAACCCGGTGGCGTACGCCACCACGTACGAGTGGGACGCCGGCCAGATCAAGTAGTGGTCTGCCCCCCCCTCTCACTGATGAGCCAGCGCCACACAAAGAGAGAGAGAGGGGGGGGGAAGGGGAGAGGGCTACGTTTATCGCTGTAGCATATGCGACGATCGATCTGCGAGAGCTGGCTCCCGGTGACGATCTGCGCCGTGTGGTGGTCCTTCAGGCCCAGCAGACCCTGCGCTCCACAAAACGCACTGAGTTAGCCGTGGCCTCTCTCTCTCTCTCTCTCTCTGTGTGTGTGTGTGTGTGTGTGTGTGTGTGTGTGTGTGTGTGTGTGTGTGATGTGTGAACGTTCGGTGGTTGCATGCGTCGGATACCTCGAGAAAGCTGAGGCCGCGGCCCAGGAGCTTGCCCACCCCAAACGGGCGCTGCCCGTGGCTCTTGCCTACGCGCGCGAGTCAGCGACTCGAGTGTATGGGAGGAGAGGAGTGGTAGTGGCGGTGGTGGGAGGGCGCACCGGTGAGCGCGTTGATGGTGAAGAAGTACTCGCGGGGCTCGCCCTGGACCGAATCGGCCTGCGTGTAGCGGACGAGGTAGAGGGGCACGTACACGACCCGATAGCGCGTCTCCGGATACTCCATGCGCGCCACGCTCGTCTCCACCACCCGCCCGTGCCCTCGCTGGACATCGCCCTCTCCTCCCCCTCCTCCCTCTTCGTTGCGGTCGAGCTCGAGGAGGGCCTCCTTGGCGCACTCCTCCTTCTCGCGGGCGACGATCCACTCTCGCACGCCGTTCCACACGTCGCGGGGCTCGAGCAGGGCGGCCACGCTCACCGTGCCGTCGTCGTCGCCACCACGGTCGCGCGCGGAGGAGGGGACGAGCGGGAGGGAGGTCTCCATGTCCCAGGGCTCGATGGCCGCGAGCAGGGGCGAGACCTCGGGCCGCAGGTGGGCGGCGCCGCACACGTGTCGGTCGTGGTTGGCCTCCCGCCGGCCCTCCACAAGCCGCTGCTCCTTGCGCCCGTCGGCCCGGGCCACCTCCACCTTGGCCACGTAGCTGCACACGCTCCTCACCTGCGCGTCGCCCGCCCACACGTGTGCCCATCAGCCATTCGCCAGTGGCCACTCACGCGAGCATCGGACGCCGTACGGCGGTGCAGTAGTAGGGCACGTAGGTCATGCTGACGGAGGGCGCCTCGAGCAGTTGGCTGAAGTCGGTGGGCGCGAACCAGAGCGACAGCCGCCAGTCGTTGAAGATCTTGGCCGCCCGCTCGGTCGACACGGTGAACGGGATCGCCCGCATCGCCTCTGCGCTCGCCCACCGCCACCGCCGCCACGACGACGACAACGCGTTAGCGGGAGCCACTGGGCACACGCACGCGTGACGTGGATCTCACCCAACTGCTGCGGAGGGTAGCGTCGGGCGAGCCGGCGGGTCAGCTCGATCATCCCGGCGTGGGCCACCTGCCGCCGCTCCCGCTCCTCCCGCTCCTCCCTGGCCTCCCGCTCCTCCCGCTCCCTCGCCTTCTCCTTCTCTCCATCGTCGTCGTCGCTCTCCCGCTGCGCTTCGGCGGCGCTGCGCTCAGGTCGGGTCGGGGCCTCGTCGGC
>JANDJZ010000693.1:0-20560 GCA_027943245.1 Acanthamoeba sp. SK_2022b | reverse complement strand
TGGTTGATTTAGTCAAATTTAACGCCTAGATCAATCGAAAATGGTCGCACACATTGTGCAAAGTGTTGTAGCACATAAAACAAGGTGGGGTTGTTTCTAGATTTATGCTAGACTGTGACTTCGCTCCCCTCTCTCCTTCTGCCTCCGCGCCCCACCTCGTCGCGGTGTCTGCAAAAAAATGGGGACCGGCTCCCATTTTATGCCTGTCGTTTTTTTCGTTCACTCCAAACTGTTTCGGAAAGTTCAGCTTCGGAGTTATCAGGACATAAAACTTGAAGTTTTTTATTGGCTAGCGTCCGGCTTCTTGTGTGCCTCTCGCTCACCTCCTCTCCAGCTTCTTTCCCTTGAGCTTTTCCTCCTTCGCAAGTTCGAAGGTGTAGGGCCTCCTAAGCAGATGAATCACGGTAGAGGCCTCTGGCTGTTGCAGGTGCGCCTCGTTGCTCACAAAGTGCATAAAGCCAGGTGGGCTGTGCACCTCTATCGTCGTCTTGCCCAACCTGTTGAAGATGGCTAACTCAGTCACCGTAGGGCTACTGGAATCGAAGAAGGGCAGGAGGGGTACGGTGGGTGGTTGTAGTGGAAGGTGAACTTGTCACCCGAGTCCGACAGACGCATGGCGAACTCCCCCTTTGGGCCCACGGGCGAAGTGCCCAAGAGCGGCAGGCTGCTCTCCTTGGCAAACACGACGCAAGACTGGTTGGGCTCAACCTTGTACCGATCGTGCTTCACCATCGGAGTGCCTAGCAAGTATGCACGTCATGCACCAACATGCGTGGAGTGGTATAGCGTTGGGGGACACACCTTCTTGTCCCCAGTCGCATTTAGGGTCGCAGAACTCGAGCGTTCGGTCTGTTTCATTTACGAGAAAGATGTTGAGGGGACGGTGGCCCTGCTGTTCTCTGTCCACGAAGAGCGCCATGGCGAAGGGTAGCGTTGAGTGCGGTTGTATGTTCGTTGCACCCACCGAAGCAGGTGCTTTTCCAGGGTGTGGGACATGGTTGACAGCACCCGAAGAGAGAGCGAGAAGTCATTGGCGTTCGGTTGAAATGCGACCTGGAAGCTGAAAGAGCCAACGGCCAGCGCTGCAGAACGGTAAACCACCACTAGGCTGCAATTGGTCCAGTTAAACCAAGAGCTTTTAAGGTTCTTGTGTTCGGGCAATTATGTCGACCTGTTTATCCGGCAGTCACGCCGGTTGGAGCTGGTGAGGTTGCGGGCTCGGGCAGTTCTTCGACCGGATGAGCCCACCACGAAGTGGCTTACGTTGATAGGAGAGTGTGAGCCGACGCAACCGATGATCTGCCCATCAGAACGTTGCCAGAAACTTGATTTGTCCTGCAACTCCCCCCGCAATCAACAGTCATCAACTTGTTGAGACCTATTTAAATAGAGTGGAGACCCACGATTGTTGTCCTCTAACACTTAACCAACTCACAGTTAACTACAACACCATGAAAACTAGAACTCTACTCGCGCTACTTGTGCTGGCCATTGTCCAGCTTCACCTGCTCTTCGCCGAGGGCCACGCCATCCGTACCCCTCCTCCGACTTACATTGTAAAAAACGCCACTCATCAGATCTCCCACAAACGCACATGCACAGCGAGGTGGGGTATCGAAAGGCGCGGTGTGTCGAGCTGCCACAAGAGGCAGTTGATGAACGATTCCTCCACATCATGCCTCCTACAGCCCGAGCTCACCGAAGGACCCTATTACTGGCCAGACTCGATCGTTCGTCGCAACATAACGTAGGTCGCCACTGTCGTCGCCGCTACTACATAGGCTCACCTCACTTGAACACATTAGGGAAGGCCAAGAGGGAATACCGCTCGTTCTGAACCTGACCGTCGTTGATGCATCGACCTGCGAGCCCCTGGCAGATGTGGCCGTGGTACGTGGTCCATCAACCGGTTCTGTGCGTTCCCCGTATGCTAGTCCCTGACGTGTGCCATGGCTGTAGGATATCTGGCATTGCAACGCTCTGGGCGTCTACTCGCACTACACGTCCGCCGGCGTGGGCGGGCTCAACTCGATGTCGCCCACCACCGACAACTCTACCTTCCTCCGAGGAGTGCAGCTCACGAACGACTCGGGCCTGGCTCAGTTCGAGACCATCTTCCCTGGCTTCTACGTGGGTCGCGACACCCACATCCACCTCAAGGCAAGTCCCTTCTGGTTTGTGCGTGGTTGTGCTGACAAGGCTGACAGTGATTGGCCGAGACAGGTGCACCTCAACGGCAGTCTTGCGCTGGTGAACGACACGAGCGAGTACGGAGGCATCGACACCAACTCGAGCGCCTACTACTACTACGACGGCGGAAGCGTCGTCCACACGGGTCAGCTCTTCTTCGAGGATTCGGTGAGCGACGCCATCGACGCCCTGGCGCCCTACAATGAGAACCCGGGCAACCGCACTCTGCTAGATGAGGACAACATCTACGCCGGGGTGACCAACGCGTCATACGGCCTGCTGAGCGTGGCCTACCTCGACCCATCGCAGGGCTACGCCGGCGGATTGGTGGCGACCATCATCCTTGGCGTGGACACCTCGGGCGAGGCAGCAAGCAGCGCCGATTCAGGCATGCCCGGGGGCGGCGGCACTGACGTCCCGGGGGGCGGGCCTGGCGAACTGCCGCCGAGCAGCGTGCCTGGTGCGTCGCGCGCCCACAACCCCCCATTGATTTGGTGTTCTTTGCTGACCGGTGGGCCATGCATTACGGTTGATGGCAGGTACCACCGTCGTCGTCTCCAGCACGCCGTCCGCCACTCCGTAGGACCCAGTCAACTGTTCGCGACCGCCTCAACGCCACAACGCCACAAGAACACAGTGTGTAGCGACGTATCGCAACAAATAAATTCAAAAACAAATAAAGTGGGCGAAGGAGGAGCGCCTACTTCCTGTTGGCGGAAGCAGAGGCGAGGACAACAAAGAGACGCGACTGAGGGGTAGAGAGAAGGGAGAATGTATAATTACAGCAGTGACAGAGGAGACAGAGACGGACAGGGAAGAGAGCCGCCTGGCTGATACTTCGAATGTGTTGTCGTGTAGGGAGGAAACGCTTACTCAGCGTCATCGTCCTCTTTCTCTTCGTTTTCTGTTGAAGCGCTCTCCGTGTCGCTTGTTGAGTCGTCGGTGTCGCTCGACGCCTCTCCCTCGCCTGGCAGAAGGACGGTCGTCAGATGAGCCGCTACACGCGGACGACGGTCTCGCGTTAATAGCGCTGACAAAGAACGTTGATGGTGGTGCGTACCCTGCTTGGCCTCGAGCTTCTTCAGCTTCTTCTTGAGCTTCTTGAGCTTCCTCCTCATGGAGTCTTGCCAGTACTCGGCTTCCATACGCCGCTCGCCTTCCTTGTGCAGAGAGTCCATGAGGTCCTTCTCCACCTTCTGCAGCTTCTTCTCGTACTCCTCGTTCGAGTCCTGCAGTGAGGCGGTGCGCTCCTTGGCCTTCTTGAGTTGCTCCACCATCGCCTTGTATTTTCGCTCCTTTGCTTTGGACGACTGCTTGAGTCGCTCGATGGTCTCCTCGTACGAGTAGACGAGCTCGTTCTCCCGCTTGTAGCGGTCCTTCCAGTATTTGATCTGATCTGAAGCAGAGGATGCTGTGCCGGCTTTGGAGCTGTCGCCGTTGGGGCCGGCAGACGAGGCAGAGGAAGTGGCACCCGACTCCTCCTTCTTCATCTCGTCAATTTCCCGCGAGAGAGTGTCCATCTTCTTGCGATGTTCAGTCAATTCGCGCTTGAGCTCCTCCTTCTCCTCCTCGACTTTGGCATGCGCCTCGTGAAGCTCCTCGATCGCATCCTCCTTTTCGCGCAGCTGAGCCTCGAGGGCCTTCATCCTCTCGTATATTGCTGCAGGCTGGTCGGGGCCACCCAGCATCGAACCGCTGCCGTACATGCCGATCCCATTCGAGCCCGTTTCCTTGGGTGCGTAGAGCGCCATGACGGTGTCGAGTCGCTTCTGAAGCTGTGCATTCTCCGTCACCTGCTCCTCCAGGCAGAAAGTGAGCACGTTGATCCTTCGCTCGTACTCTTGCGCTTTCTCCTCCAGCGAAGGCCCATTCGAAGATGCGGAAGATGTGGTGGTAGATGAAGTCGCAGGAGGATGCGGTGGCGCTTTAGGGTTGGAAGAGAGTGCGTTTAAGGATGCCTTGCGTGCGGCCGTCGGTTTGGGCTTTTCCATCGCTTCCACCTCGTCCGTCCATCCTTGATTTGATGTTTGCTTCTTCGATGAACCCCCGCCCGAGAGTTGTCGCATGAAATTCATTTCTGAAATCTCTCTCAGTGCACCCTGAATGGATTCCTCTGCAACTCGACGATCGATGTCGTGCTCTCGTTCAGTTCAGAAGGGTGTGACCTCACCTTGTCCCAGCCAGCCCCTCCTGGTCACTCTGGCGGTGTGGCTTCTAGAGCTCCCCGTCCCATTTTCCGTCCATTTCCCGCATTTTTCGTTCTAATTCATTATTAGTTGCCCTTCTCTCGAAGGGCAGGTGGCCGGTCATGGCCTGTCTGTCCCACCTCAGACAGCGCCCTCACACACGGCACGCCACGGAGACGAGAGAGAACTAACGCGTTGCTATTGAAAGAAGAGTGGCACCGTCTTCAAACAACGCTTCGGGCCACGCGTCCCAACTCATTCCTGTGCTTCGTCGGTCCGTCGCTTCTTGACGTTCTCGGGCTCCTTATCTTTTCCATTGTCGTCGTCTGACAATAGATGAACGTGAGGACGAGAGTATATACCAAGTGGCGTTACGTTGTGAGCAGGAAACGTAAACACATACTCGAGTTTCGAAGTCGTTTCGCGTTCGAGTGGAGGAGGAAAGGTGCGTCCTTGTCCTTATCGTCGTCCCCCGCTCCCGCGAGGAACGCTGCACACCACGCCCATTCGTCCCGACAGTTATGCCATTCGCAAACAGGGAAAGAGACGCGCGCACGCAACGAACGCGCGGTACCTTCGGCGTCGATCTGTCCCTCGGCCTGCCGCTTGAGCTTCTCCTGCCTTCTGGCCGCTCGCTCCGCCTGTTCCCTCTCCCTTCTCTTGGCGTATCTACATCACGCGCCGCACACACACACACACACACACACACACACACACACACACACACACACACACACACACACACACGATTCGAGTGTTGGCACGGGGCAGGGAGCGCAACAGCTTGTGTCCGCAGTCGAGAGGAAGCGCGTACGCCTCGGTCCCGGGAATGAACTCGGGGTTGAGGCATTTCTTGAGCTTTCGGTCGATCTTCTTCACGCGCGACACATCCATCTGGCCGCCCTCGGTGATGTGCTGCTGGATGGTCTCGAGGTTCGTTCGCAGTTGATCGTAGCCCGGGTTGGCGTGGAATCGGTTGTGTATGTACCTGCGCAACCATATCGCTGTGAGTCTGTCTACATGTACACATGTACATGTACACACGCGTGCGGCGACGGTGAGCAGGAGGTGCGTACTCGGCGAAAGGATAGCCTTCTTCCTCGGAGGCCTTGCGAAGGGCGGCGAGGGCGAGCTGTGCGGGCGGGTAGAGGAAGGGAGCGTCGGTGATGAGGAGGTCGTTGATGTGTCGGCGTGCTCGTCCCTGCAGCTTCTCTGGGCTTGTGGGCGGCGTCGTCGACTCCTGTTTCGCAATTCGAGAGAGAGGGAACGGGGTCAAGCGAACGACGAGCAGGAAGCGAAAGAGAAAGGTGATGTAGCACCTTGAGGTCGATGATGAAGCCATAGAGTGGGTTATAGGGAAGATGAACGATCAAATCGAACTCCAGACCCTCCAGCAACGGTATCTCCATTGCCAAGACGTCCTCCTACACGAACGAGAGCCAGCATCGCAAGGCACGTATGAGCATCCACGGGCGCTGCACGAGAGACAAGATCGTGTAGGGACACCTTCTTGGCATTGACAGGAGCGGCAATATTATCTACAGGGAGCACGACCTCTTCTACCTTTGCTGCCAGGTACATGGACGCCAGCCTGCAGTGGAGAAAAAGCATGTAAATCCTCAGATTAGGAATAAATCTGAGGCAAATGTGGTGCCTACGTACATGATGTGTCGCAGGTCGTGGTGGGTGATGGCGTTAGAAAGGAAGAAGCGTTTGAAGTAGATGGTAGCCGTGCCCAGCACCTTCTCTGGCAGACCAAGCTGCCCAAACTCTCTTATCTTGGTCGCGTACCACTTCTTAATAAGATCTTCCTCCTCTATTGAGAGAGTTCGGGCCGAGATGGCCTTCTGCCGCTTCTCCTCGATCGACGAATCGCTGCCTGCTTCAGCCAATTTGGCAGCGGCTTGGCGATCGATCTGCGCAATTACCTTTCCAAACGCCTTGTCATTGCATTCCTGCTTCCGTTTGCGAAGAAGGTCCTCATTAGTGAAGAGCCAGTCTCGGCAATGAGAGGACTTGGCGAAGGGGATCATCGTCGTTCGCTCTCCCCTTCTCCTCTCTTTTGTATTTTCTTTTGTTTTCATCATGTTCTTTCTTTTTTCTGGCAAGTCGCCACATGTTGCTGGCGCAAGCTGTGCGGTCGACTTCAACAAGGCACAAGTTACCACACCAGGGGCCGGAGGAGCGCATATGGAAGGGTGTTACTTCGTTTAACATCAGCTGAGCATCAAACTACCTACACCCACCGCTGTCGCTCTCCTTTTGTGCAGGTCAATCAGCACCTCCTTGACCAAAGCTTTGGCCCAAAGCTTCGGCAATTCCAAAGCTTCCATCCCAAAGCTTCCCAAACACCCAGGCTAGTCAAGGAGAGGACGGACAACGCACCGTACTTCTCCTACGCCCTCAACTCCAAGTACTGCATTGACGCCACGGACCAAGGCAACATCTCGCGCTTCGTCAACCATGGCTGCTCCCCCAACTGTTCTGCTGTCCTGTATGCCTATGGAGCAGAACGAGTGGGTATCGCCTTTGTGCTACTTCCTGGCCACACGCTCCGCCCCGGGACCGAGCTGGTGATAAACTCTGGCTGGAGCCCAAGCACCTCAGAGGAGAACGTCAAGCCCTGTCCCTGTGGGGCGGAGGCGTGCACCGGCCTCCTCTTCGCGCCGCCTCCATTGCCTGTGCTCTCCGACAGGGACGAGGCCCGTGCCTTCAAAGCAAAAGCGCCACCACTCGACAAGAACGTCTTGTTGGCCGAGCTTGACCTCCAGCTCACCGAGGTGGAGGCCACGCACCGCTGGCTACGGGACACCATCCGTGATCTGCGCGGCGAGCCTGCAGAGCCGCCCGCAGAAGAGCTGCCGGCTGTGTTGGACCTCCCCAGCCACGAGCCAGACGCCCGCCACCACCGCCCCACGGGTGGACAGAAGCGCGGGCCGCCAGACCACGCGTCGGCCAGCGCGGGGGCCAGGCGTAAGAGAAGCCGCAAGTGGCTCAGACAGCGACGCAGGGCGCTGCCGTCGGCCAATGCCCTGGACTCGTTGTTGCAACCAAACGCCTGAAGGTGGTGGTGGTTTTAAAGGGGAGCCTCTGTTGTCCCAATTAACTTGATCTGTGGGGGGGGTCCTCCTCCTCTTCACTTCACTTGCCCGTCTTCTTTGTGGCCGCCGGCTTCTTCTTCTTCTTGATGGCCACCGACAGATCGTTGGCGGGCAGTGGCTTGGCTGCGGCGGCGGCGGCGGCGGCCTTCCTCTTGTCCTCCTCCTCCTTCTCCTTTCGCTCCTTCTCCTCCTGCTTCCTCCTCTCCTCCTCTTCTTGCTGCTTCTTCATGAGCGCCTCAGCTTCGGATTGGCTCTTGTCAAAGGACGATTGAAGCACCACCGTCGTCTCCTCCTCCTCGTCCTCCTCCTCATCCTCGTCGCTGTCTACCACCATCTTCTTCGTTTTCGTGGCCTTCTTCTGTTTTCCGTTGCTCTCCTCCTCCTCCCCTTCTTCGTCCATGGCGTCGACTCGTCGCGAGGCCTCCTTCTTGACGTCGGCCAAGAAGCTGTCCACCGCCGAAGGCGTCGTCTTCTTCGTCTTGTCCCCATCGTCTTCGTCGTCCCACGACATGAGCGGTATCTCGGTCTGCTTGAACTCGAAGGCCGGCGCCGTGGCGGCGGCAGCGGCGGCGGCAGTCGAAGACGTCGTGGACGACGGCGCAGCGGCCACAGGCTTCGCCTCGGCGGCAGCCGACGGCGCAGGCGCGGTCACCGCAGTCGCAGGCGCCGGCACGACCTCGCCCGCGCTCCTGCGATGGAGAGAGAGAAAGAGAGCGACACGACGACGTTAGCAAGGGCCTCCGTCCTGCCGGCGTGGCAGAGAGAGAGAGAGAGGGGAGAGACGACGTACGGCGCCACGAGGTGGAAGGGTCGAGGAACGGCGCTGGGCGTGGGCGGCTGGGCCGTGATAGCGGACTGGATCGCCTGGATGACGTCTTGCACCTGCGCGATGACGTCACGCCGCGGTTGAGAGACAGCGATCCAGCCCAACGGTCACGGCGACCCCACATGTCGCGGGCCTCGTTGGAGAGGGGGGGGGGGGCGACGGCGTAGCTACGCACCTTGACGGCGGCGATCTTGGAGCACTTGACGAGCGTGCCGAGGGGCAAGCCGGGCCCGCCCGACTTGTGCACGCCGCACAGCTCCCTGTGCTGTTGGCCCGCAACGAAACAAACCGCGTCACCGTCAGTACGCACAAGCCCCCCCCCCGCTCCCCCCGATGATCGAGGCCAGGTCATGCGAGCGGGGCGCGTAAGAGAACCTGGTTGTGGATGAGGGTCACTCGGCCGTTCAGCGTCTGCTCCTCCTTGAACCAGGGGTCGACCACGACCTGGTCGCTGCACACGTGTACGCGCGCGCGCGCGCAGGCAAGACGAGGCGCGCAGTGATCTCAGCGCGTGAGTGTCAGAAACGCTCGACGGGCGCGCGAGCACGTACCCGTCGCCAAAGACGGCAAAGGTGACGCAGAGGGGCACGTGGTGAATGCTGAGCGGCACTGGCTCTCTGTCGGCAACGGAATGCTAGGCACGTGCGCACGCAATCGGCTGGCCGTGAGCCACGAACGAACGCCAAAACAAGAGCGACTGGGCAAACGCGGGGAGGCGCGTACGACGGTGATGGCGTCGCCGGTGATGGTGACGTCGGGCCGGCGGAAGTGAAGGAGAGCAGAGACCGTGGCGATCGAGGCGGCGTCGATGAGGTTGCCGCCGTCATCGAGCACGTGGACGTCGATCTGCACGGCCCACACCTTCTCGCCCGCGCGGATGCACAGCGCCTCGGTGTCGATGGCGCGGCTGTCACGCAGGCTGCGTTCGATCAATCGGCCAACCTCGACCGCCTCCTCCGACACGCTGAGGAGGCGAGCGTAGAGGCACAGCACCAAGTGCGACACGGCGCCGGCGTCAGAGATACGGAGAAGTGGCAGCGAGTAGGGAGGGGCTGGTACCGGGCGCCCACCTCGAAGGAGGGGGAGGCCATGGGCGAGAACTCGGTGTTGAATATGAAGAAACCCTCCGTCGGCCGGTCGGGGAAGGGCTCCACCACCTCACACCGCACAACCACGTACACCCTGGGCACATAGAGAGATGGTTTTTTGATCAAGAAATGCAAAAATTATAATTTTGAGTAGAAAGTAGGATTAAAAATAATCATGGCGAATTTGTGGCGAATGAGTCTTGCAAAACAGGAAGAGATGGTACCTCGTCTGGCCGAGTTGAACCTCGCAGTAGCCTGGTTGGTAGGGGAAGGAAATCTTCAGTGTACGATAGTCGTAGAGGCCACGCCCGTCCAACCGCCGGCCCTCGGCAAGAGATGCGAGGAGAAACTCGCGCTCATTCAAGCTCAGCTTCTCCGCTTTGCTGCTCCGTGCCATCATCCTGCGCTTCCTTCTCTAATCCAGATCCGATCCAACACTTTGATTCCGAGCCATTTCCTTTTTTTCCTTCTTTTTCTTGCTCGCGATCAAGCTGCATAAAACTGTACAATGGGCGTGGAGTCCGACCTGGTGGGGTTGTTGATGCTGAGCGCCTCGTAGTCGCCTGTGTCCTCTCGGCTACGCCTCCATCGCCTTCGTATCGTGCAAGCGGCGCCCACCAGGAGGCAAAGCGTCACGACGCCTCCGACGGACGCCACGATCGGGATGATGATGTGCCATGGGACATCGAGCGAGGGCGAACCGGATGGGGGAGGAGGCGGAGGAGACCACCCCGCCACGATAGGGATAATGTAGGGCGAGTTGACGATCATCGAGGTGGAAGCTGGGCCCTTCGTGTGATTAGCGACAGCCCTGACCTCGATCAGAGCACGACCCGGAGTGGACGAAGCCGTGAAGTTGAAGTGGATCCAGACCCTATCCTCCGCCAGGCGTGGTTGGCTCAAGCGCCCTGACGATCCTTTACCTGATTCACGACACACACTGTCAATACAACATTCACCTAACCCAAGGGGTGATGTAGGCCGAGTACCGAGGGTGATGGTAAAGTCGTCCAAATTGCCAATGGTGTAGTGCCCTTCGGCCCTGATCAGGATGCCACACTCCATCGTCTGGCCCACGGCAATGGCGTACGCGTAGCAGTAGAGTATGGAGGTGTTGTCCGGGAACGTCTTCACCAAGGTGCCCACTTCGACCAACTGCGTGGTTACCCCCCACAGCGTCATCCGCGCTCGCAGCGGCCCGGGCTCGTAGTACAGAGGCAGCTGTTGGAGCCGTACGGCGGCCTCCGTGGCGCCGCTGTTGACATCGGACACCACACCGTGAACAAAAGAGTGTCCGGCCGAGTCCACAAGCTCGACCTTGCCACAATCTTGGCTACACTGGCGCGTGTTGGGCAGGCCCAGGTGCTGGCCCTTCAGGACCACGACGCTGCTCCACAGCTGCAGTCGCTGGTCTGTGACGGGCACCAGCACCGGCGCCGGCTTAATGGTGCCAATGCGTGTCCAGTTGCCGACGATGACGCCGTCGACCGTTAGCTGCGCCGTGATGGCGCAGTCCACCAGGGCTTCGGACAGCGGATCCATCCTGAAGGTCAACGAGCACGCAAGGCTATCGTTCTGGGGGTAGGGCAGCTGGTCACAAGAACAACGCGCGCCCACTACCCGCAGGTCGGTCATGGGCGGCTGTATGTCGACGTGGGTCGCCTGGACGAAGAAGTCAACGCCGACAAGCGTGAGGTCGAACGAGGCGGCCCCCACGGCGAGCATGAGGTCGGAGTTGACCAGGATATGCGCGGTCTCGTTCTTGGCGCACAAGGGGGCGGAGTAGATCACAACCGGGGCTACGGCCAGCAACAACAGTACTAATACCGCTGCTAGCTGCCGCATGGGAGGCGAAAAGAAGGAGCATAACAGCAAGAAGAGGGGGGTTGCAAAGGCAATTGCCTTAGGGCAGCAACTCTACGTGGTGATTTGTGGTTGGCGGAGAGGAGTGGAATGTCGGCGATCACGCGAGAAGTTGATTTTCTCTCTTTTTCCTTGCGGTGCAAAGGGTAAAGGTTTATCTCGAGATAGTGGCGCCTCCTCCTTCTCCTCCATAGGTACCACGCGCATCATTGATACCCGTTGATAGTCTTGTAGTGGCATCTCCTCCTTCTCCGCCACACGAGCCACACGACAACGAGTGCGATCAACACCACCACACCTGCCACGGACAAAACCACGGGAACGATGATCTTCCAGGGCGCGGTGTCGTTGCCTGCCCTATCCTCCCGTATCGTGATGTTGAGCGGCGAGCCGGCGATCTCGGTGGAGTCGGCGCCAACCTGGACGTACAACCGTTCGGAGCCTGCCGACGATGGTGCGGTGTAGGCAAAGTCGATGCTCTGCCCGTTCGCCTCCAGAGAGGGCTTGCCCAATCGCCCGCGCGCTCCTGTGCCTCCTGCTCCGCTCTTGGACGTCAGCCGGGGTGCACACAACGCCCGCTTACGCCCACGCGACACATACCGAGCGAGATGGAGAAGTCGTCAAGCGTGCCGACGGTCGGTTGGCCGTTGCCTTGGATGTGGATGACGCAGGCCATCTTGTCCCCGGCCTTGAGCGAGACCCCGCTCGCGCGGGCGCCGTCGCATACGAGAGTGGAGCTGGCGTCGGGCCGGGCCGGGACCACGGTGGCCACCTGCACGTAGTCGGTCCACGAGCCCCACAGCTGCGCGCTCGCCCTGAGCGGTCCCAGCGTCTGTGGCCCGCCCGCGGTGAACTGGACCTGCGCCGACGTGGCATTGTCGCTCAGCCCGACCAGCACCGTCTCGATCGTGTTGTCGTCGGCGTCCTTGAAGTAGAGCTTCAGGTCGCCGTCTTGTTGGGCGGAAGTGGCCGAGGGCAGACCGAGGTACTGGCCGTGGACGGTGAAGGTCGAGGCGTACTGCTCCACCTGCGTGGTGTTGGAGGCGCGCAGGACCGGGGCGGGCATGACGGTCGCCACTCGGGTCCAGTTGGTGACATAGACGCCGTCGACGCTCACCCTGGTCGTGATGTTGCGGCCGACCAGCGACTCCGGCAGCGGAGAGTTGGCGAAGATGTAGGTGCCCTCACACCACAGGCCGAGCATTAAAGTCCCGCACGAGCACTGGCCGCTGTTCATAATGGCCCCGTTGAGTGGCGGATCGAACTCGACGACGGTTCCCCGGGCCAGGAGGTCGGCATTGACGGTGCCAACGTCGAGGCTGATGGCGCCCACGGCCAGGTAGACGTCAAGGTCAAGGACCTGCGCGGTCCCGTTGTTGCTGGCGCAGTTCGGTACGGCCCCTTTTAAGGACGAACCAGAAACTGACACAGTACACGCCACCGCGACCAGAAGGGTCAGCAACCACAGCGACCTCGCCCCACGAGTTGCCATAGCTCTGCCGGCCTTAATGTTGGTAAGCTGCTATGTCGACAACTGTCGGGGCAAGAAACCTTGCCAAGAAAATTAGCAGGAAAATTTCGGACCTGTTTTGTTTTTTATTTATATCAAGATTTATTTACGGCGCAGATTTTTGTCAATCAGAGATGGAGCTCACTGCGCTGGACGACAGTGTGAAGGGAAAGAAGCGATCCATCGACGAAGTTGGAACAGCGGTTGGGGAGGACAAGAAGATCGAGGAATCAAATGAAAAGGAGGAGAAGTTGAACGATTCCACAAATCCCCTTTTGAATCTCAAATTTTCTGCCAGCCAGAGCATTCTGGATGACGTACCACGCCAAAAGGTTCTTTCTCTTATAATGGATTAATTGATTCGATTTCCTTTAACCTTTTTTTATAAAATTTTCGCTTTGCTCGGTGCAGTGCACACGTTGCAATGCCATGTTCAAATTTTACTGCTACGACTGCCTGCTGCCTGTAGGCAACGTCACCGACCAGATCCCCCACGTCCCTTTGCCCGTGAGCTGCGACATGTACCCTACCCCTGCCCTCCCCTTGGCCGCGGTCTGGCTGACTCATCTTCCGCATATCGCAGTCTCTACCACCCCACCGAGAGGCGAAGCAAGAGCACGGCCCTGGTAAGTGTCACCCTACTGTGTCTAGTCAAAAGCGCTCCGCTACGCGATGGCCAGGGCTTGCAAACCCACCCACGCACGTGTAAAACTCGTGACATCGTGATCGCAGCACGCCAAGATCCTGAGCCCCGAGCTGGTGTCGGTGCACACGTTCCCCGATCTGCCAGACTACAACCCCGACGAAGTGTTCCTCCTCTACCCCTCCAAAGTAACGCCGACTCCCTTCCCCCGCTTTCGCGCGCTATTATCCGATGACGTTCGTCGTGGTCTCTTGGAACTGAAAGCGTTTCCCGATGCGTGCGTGCGTGCAATGCAATGCAATGCGTGAAGGATGCGAAAAACATCGAAGACATCGATGTGTCCAAGATGAAGAAGCTGGTGGTCATCGACTCCACGTGGCAGAAGGCAAAGACCATCCTACGCGACGAAAGGTAAGGGCTTTGTACCATCTGCGTTCCTGCAAGCACGTGTGCGTTTTGTCTTACCCGTTGTTGTTGTTGTTGTTGTGCAGAGTGAGCAAACTGCCGTGCGTGAAGATCAACAGCCAAAAGACGCTCTTCTGGCGGTACCAGACTGTGGGCGAGAACTGCCTGGCCACCATCGAGGGTACCGCACGCACACCATGATTATCCACAGCAGCACCGGCTGCGTTCGCTTGGTTGTTGTCGCAGCGACCTTTGACCCCCCCCCCCTCTCCTCCTCCACTCTGCTCTGTTGCAGCCATCTACTACTTCTACCGGGAGTACTACCAGAAGCAGATCGGCACCTACAACGGACAGTATGTCTCTCGTTGCGATGTGTCTGATAGCGAGTGTGTAGTATGAACCTTCCTTGGAGACGTGTTTTAAACTGTTGGTGTATGTTGTCGTAGGTACGACGACCTGCTATTCTTCTACACGTACATGTACAACCTCATCCAGAACTCGTACAAGCAGCAGAACAAGAAGTTCAAGCGAATCGACGGCTGGCTCAAGGAGTAAACGACTGGCCCCGCGCAGGCAATAAACGAGTCCACTTAACGACAGAAGAACACGTAGCAGCTTTCCTTGCAGGCAAGAGAAGGTGCACTCGAGGAGAAAGCTTGTGGTGCTGTAATCGGGCGTTGAAAGTGCAGTGACAGAAAGAAGCCTTTGCCAGAGGAGAAAGATGAAGAGGTGCAAGGGGGAGCAAGAGGGCCCTCATGGGTGGCTTCTAGAAAAGGGGGGTGGAGTGCTGGGGCGGATGAGCGAGCACGTAGTCCACGAACTTGGCGTTCTTGACCCGGTTCAGGCTCTTCTTGAGCGGCTCGTTCCAGCCACAGCTCCGGCATCTCACCGCCACGCGCGCCCCTGGGCTCGACCTGAGGGCCTTCTTGGCGCCCGTCTTCTTCGGGACGGCCGAGGTCGAGGCCGGGCCCGAGTCTTGGCGCGGAGGCGAGGTGCCGGGCTTGGGCTCGGAGACGACGTTGGCAAGCTCAGGCAGCGAGCACGAGGGACACATGATGAAGCTCGTGAGGAAGGTGCGAAAGGATGCGTTGATCTTGTCCAGCGTGAACGTGGCCGGGTAGAGCGTCCACGAAGTAGACGTAGCCGCGGCGCCCTGCTTGGCGCGCTTAACGGTTGCGTTCAAGTCCGTGGCCAGGTAGGACGCCACATCTGTGTGCACCACACGCGAGTGACATCAAGAAGCTGCGTCAGCAGAAGTCGGTGCAAGTGTCGAAGTAGAAGGAAAGGAGTACAATCGGGAGAGGTCTGCAGGTCCTTGGCCACTACGTCGAGGTTGGCAAGTAGGGCGCGCTTGCCGTGTAGGGCAACGACGAGCTGGTGCGTCTTGTAGCGGTAGAACGGGTCGTATTGGCAATCAGAGTCTATCGCCACAAGTCTACTCGTAGACGGCGCAGAGATGACGTAGGGCAAGAGCTCCATTTTTGGAGTAGCTGGTGGAGGGGTGCTAGTAGGAGTGGGTCAGACGGTGCTGTTGGGCGTCGAACTCGTGTCTTCTCTTCGTGGCGTTGTACGAATGGGTGGAATGCAAGCACGAAGGGAAGATAATGGCCATCGAAGAAGGGTGTTGTTTTTTGGAGGAAGGTATTGGCAACTAGAGGAACAGAGAAGCGTGTGGTGTAGTGTGGTGCCGATAGATTGATTCTGGGTTGTGTGCTTTCACGTGAGTTGAAAGTTGGTGCGCCTTGAGCAAGGAAGCGAATAAATGATGGTGGACATTGTTTGTGTCTCTGTGCAAGAAATGCATAAGAAGGCTCGTTTTCACTGCACCAAGTTTCTTTTCTTTCTTTCCTACCGCATATTAATTTCGCTGTGCACG
The DNA here is from genome assembly GCA_027943245.1 of Acanthamoeba sp. SK_2022b. Lineage (NCBI taxonomy): Eukaryota > Discosea > Longamoebia > Acanthamoebidae > Acanthamoeba > Acanthamoeba sp. SK_2022b. The sequence continues at coordinate 4,872 of JANDJZ010000693.1, read as the reverse complement.
AGCCATGAACAAACTGCGGCCACGTGTTTGAGCCGATTCGCCGGCAGCAAGTGCCCAGCCTGTCCTGGACGGCCGGGCGGGCTTGGCGAACAGTGAAGGTCTGGCGTTCTTTCTTTTTTACCCAACAACATGAAGAAAGCGCCCACACCTCTGTCAGTTATTGAACAAAAGTTAAGGGTTCTCCTAACCACGCAATTGGGAGGGATACCCTTCACTCGCTTGCCTGCTATGCTCCCAAGCGACTGGCGCAAGCATGATGCCCAACTGAAGAAGCTTCTACTCCGCTTCCCCAACACAGTGGCCATCTTTAAGGACTCCGCACTCCTCTTGAGGGCCGTGCTGGCTCGTCCCCTGCTGCTGCAGACTGTCCAGGCTGGGGTTGCCGCTCTCCTGAACAGATCGCCCAACAAAGAGCTCGATGCGGACACTTTGGTGCATGCCTTTTCCGAGGCCAACAACAAGGCAGACTTGGACTCCATCGCCCAGCGCTTCACTCAGCACGAAAACGCCGAAGATCTGCTCGAGGAGATTGGCTTCGCAGTCGTGCCATATGAGCAGAACGACATTGTCACCTTCAAAACCACAAGTCCACCTCCGCAGGCCCTACCCACGCAGCCAAAGGCGCCAACAGTTAAGACCCCAGTGGTTCGTTACTCCTTCTTCTTCGTCCGCTACACGCTATTTCCTTATTTGGTTAAACTGATATCTCCGGGACGTAGCCACCCACGCAGGTACCCACGCAGGTGCCGCGCGAGACACAACAACAAACGGTAGTGGTGGAAGAAGTCCAGCACTGCCGGGACGTTGTGCAGGGCATCCTTGCTCGCGACCACCCGCTTGCGCTCGATTGCGAGGGCGTAGACCTGGGCGAGGATGGCGGCCGGCTCTGCCTCGTGCAGATCGCCACGAGAAGCGGCCGGTGCTTCGTGTTTGACGTGACCAAGGGCGGCGACCGACTCTTCTCCGAGGGCGGCCTGCGCCGCGTGCTCGAGGACGTGAACGTGCTCAAGGTGGGCCACGACCTGCGCTCCGACGCCAGAGCCCTGTTCCTCAACCACGGAGTCTTCCTCAACCAAGTCTTCGACACCCAAGGTGAACCCACGCGTTCATGTTCGTGGAAGATGACTGGAATGCTTCTCCTGACCATGTGCATGTGTGGTATGCAGTCGGCCACGAGATCTTGACGGCCAGCGCGGAGAGACAAGTGGGCCTCAATGCGATGCTGCGGCGCTACGCCGAAGGGCAGAACGACCTCAAGGAGGCGGTGAAGCGCGCGTGGAAGAAGGACCCGCTCTACTGGACCCGAAGGCCGCTCAGCGAGGAGATGCTGCGCTATGCCAGACTCGACGTGGCGTTCCTGCTTCAGGCCTTCGACAGCATGGCAGCCGCGCTCGAGAAGCAGGGCACCCACTCGCTGGAGCACGCCATTGCCAGCTCGCGCCTCTATGTTGACCGCAGGAGGTCGCCTCCCGTTGCCGCAGCCCAGCCCACCGACTTGCCTCGTACGGAAGTTGTGTGTGCGTGTGTGTGCGATTGATACGCCGCTGACTGCGCTTTGCGGGAACACGCAGCGGAGGAAAGGGAGATCACCAAGGAGTGCTACATCGAGCATGGTCAAGAGGACCTCGACCTCCTTCTCGAGCATCTGCCCGAACACCTGAGCGAGGCCTTGCGCGCCGACGACCGCCTTCCCAGCCTCGTGGAGATCGTGCTCGACCTGGGCCGACCGCTCATAGCCCGCTTCTCCGATGCGGGCCGTGCCTCCGTGGCGCCGATCGGCGGGGAGATCAGCGAGCACGACCTCGAGCATTTCTCGCAATCCATCACCAAGTTCGACTCCGAGAACAGGCACGCCCGCCAACCCCGCTCAGCTTTGTCTCACCACCACATCCATCGTCAAGTGTTAACGTGTTGGCATCTCATCAACGCTTCACATAACAGGGCAGGCATCTCGAGGACGCTGCACCGCATCTCGCGTCTCCAGAACCGATCGGGCGACGTGGTGGGCCTCACCATCCGAGTGGGCAAGACCATCACCGGCGTCGTGGGCATGGTGGCCGATGTGGTCAAGCAGGCGGCCCAGCGCAAGGCGTCGATCCTGCTGCTGGGCGCGCCGGGCATGGGCAAGACCTCGGTGATCCGCGAGATGGCGCGCGAGCTGGCGGCCATGGAGTGCAGCGTGATGATCGTCGACACCTCCAACGAGATTGCCGGCGACGGCGACGTGCCCCATCCGGCCATCGGGCTGGCCAGGCGCATGCAGGTGCCCTCCGCTTCGCTTCAGCACAAGCGCATGATCGAGGCCGTGCAGAACCACACGCCCGATGTCATCGTAGTCGACGAGGTACCTTGGCAGCAACTGGCCTGCGGTTGATGTCTGTCTCTGACCGGCAATGGACGTGCTTGGTGGGGGGGGGGCACACAGATCGGGACGGGAGAGGAGGCCAACGCGTGCTGCACGATTGCACGCCGCGGAGTCATGTTGGTGGCGACGGCGCACGGCGTTACGCTCAAGGACGTGGTCGACAACCCGAGCCTCAACTCGGTCGTGGGCGGCATCGAGTCGGTGATCCTGAGCGACGTGCTCATGAAAGAGCGCGGGACCGACCAGAAGATCGTGCGCGAGACCAAGGGCCCGTCGGCGTTCGCGGTGGCGATCGAGCTGCGCTCTCGCAGCGAGTGGGTGGTGCACGAGGACGTGCGGGCCAACGTGCGCCTCATGCTCAACGGGAAGCCCATGCGGGTTGAAGTGCGCAGGAGGCTCGAAGACGGGCGCGTGACGGCCACCAAGCAGCTCATGCACGCCACCTCCGGCAGCGACTTGCTCGAGCAGCAACACCAACCGTCAGACGTGGGCAGCGAAGACGAGTACTCGGAAGAGGAGGGACAAGTGAGCTTTGTGGTGTAATACGACTCTATTTTTTTGGCGTTGCAATGTTTGGAATGCCACGAGCCAGGAATGCGAATGGAATGCAGCATCCCACAATAGAAAGAGAAACCAAGAGATAGAAAAGGAGGGAAAGGTCCACAGGAAAAGTAGCCTTAAACTACTGAGTAAGGAAAATACCGCACCGGTTGACACCGGTGTCTTGGCGTGAACCGCGTTCACGTCGGCTATCAATTTCTGGCGGGCACAAAGGCCTCGGCCCTCTTGCAGCGACCTGCGCCTACTTTCGCGCGGGACGCTCGAGTTGGTTGGCCTCCGAACCCAACCCCCCTCTAAACAAAAACAACAAACAACAACACATACAAACAACATCCTCTACACGCATAGCCTTGTTGGGTGAACGCAAGTTGCGTCACATTTGTTTGCGTAGCGCCACCAGAGAGATGTGTGGGTGAATAACGAGTTCACTGGGGCGAGACGAGATGCCAGGCCTTGGGGACGGTGAAGGTGCGGATGCCCTCCACGCCCAACGTAGCGCCGAGGCCGGAGAAGTTGCGTCCGGACCAGGGGAGGGCGGGGGCCACGCGATCGCAGCAGTTCCAGTAGGCAGTGCCGGTATTGTACTGGCCCAGGACGCGCTTGGCCCTGCATGCGGCGCACGCCGTCAGTGTCCACGTCAATCGAACATGCAAAAAACGAGAGCTGCGCGTTTACCTCTCGGCGTCCTTGGTGTAGACGCCACCGGTGAGGCCGAGGTCGGAGTCGTTGACCAGCTCAATGGCCTCCTTCTCGGACGACACCTTCTGGATGCCTGGAGGGATAGAAAGACGTCAGGTCGTGATGCATGTCTCGCTACATACGCACTACTCAAAAATAAAAATAAAAATAAATAAATAAGAAATAAATAAATAAGAAATAAGAAATAAGAAATAAGAAATAATACAAGGATAACATGTAGTCGTGTGGTGTACCGATGATGGGGCCGAACGACTCGTCCCTCATGAGGGACATGGAGTGGTTGGCGTCGACGATCACGGTCGGCTCGAAGAAGTAGCCCCTGCTCGCAAGCCCACGCACTCATTCGTTACTTCGCTGCTTGCAATGAAGGACAGATAGATAGGCGCGGGAGTGGAGTACTTGGAAACGGCGGCGCGCTTGCCGCCCAGGAGGAGCTTGCCGCCCTTGGCCACGGCGTCCTTGACCTGCTCCTCGAGGAAGCCCAGCTGGGAAACGATTGGCCAAACGCCGGCGCGTCAGTACTCACCCACCACCACCAGGTGAAGAGAGGGGGGGGGGGGTTGAGGGAGAGACCTGCGAGCCGCGGGTGAGGGGTCCGATGTAGGTGGTGCTGCTGGTGGGGTCGCCCAGCTGGAAGGACTTGACGGTCTTCACGAACTCCTCCACGAACTCGTCGTAGATCTCCTTCTGCACGTAGATGCGCTCCACCGAGCAGCACGACTGGCCGGCGTTGAACATGGCACCGTCCGCCAGCGAAGCCGCCGCGTTCTGTCGACATCGCACACAACACACACACGTACACACACACACGTACACACACACACACACACACACACACACACACACACACACACACACACACACACACACACACAACATCAGGCGCCGGCTCCGGGAGGCGAGTGGGGTGGGGGTAGCAGCGGCGGACCTTGACGTTGGCGTCCTCGCACACGTAGGTGGCGTCCTTGCCGCCCAGCTCGAGGCCCACCTTGATCATGCGCGGAGCCACGGCCTCGTTGATCTGCGCGACGTGCGTGCGTCAATCTGCGTTCGCGAGCGATGTATTGTGTGTGTGTGTGTGTGTGTGTGTGTGTGTGTGTGTGTGTGTGTGTGTGTGTGTGTGTGTGTGAAAGCGCGCGCCTACCTTGCGGCCGGTGGCGACGGAGCCGGTGAAGAACACGCCGTTGACGGGGACTCGCAGGAGCTCGGCGCCCACGTCACCCGCGCCGTAGATCGGCGCGAGCACC
>JANDJZ010000692.1:0-31719 GCA_027943245.1 Acanthamoeba sp. SK_2022b | reverse complement strand
GCCGTCGCCCAGCCTGCGTGCCTCGGCCTGGGCCTGGAAGCGAGCGCGCTGCTCGGCGGGATCGTTGAGCTCCGTGTAGGAGTTGCAGATCTCCTTCCCCGCGACGAACAACTCGAACCGCGCGGTCATTCCTTCCTGCTCGCGCGCGCGCGTGTGTGGTTCATTATTTGTCGTCAACCCCCCCCCCCACCACAATACAAACAAACATCGCGTGAGGTCGCCGCGCACCTTGGTGGGGTGATGCTTGGCGAGTGGAGACATGATGTGGGGGTGGTCGACCAAGAAGGTGGGTTGCATGAGGTCCGGCTCGATGAAGTGTCCTGCGGGACACGAGAGGGGGGGGGGGATTAGAGACCAAGCTGGCTTCGTGGCGGAGTTGGGCCACGTCTTGGCTGACACTCTGGCGAGATTGGGAGGGGGGAGGGGGGACCAACCGATGAGCTTGTCGACCAACCTGGCCGTCGTGTGCGGAGCCGGGGCGTCTACCCCCAGCCGCTGGCAGATCTCCAACAGCGCAGGCGCCGAATCTGCATTGAACCGGCGCGACTGAGCAAACGAAAGAGCGAAGGGAGAGAGAGAGAGTGCAAGACTCGAAGGAGATTGGGGGCTCACCGTGAGAGTTGAGGTCGGGAAGGGGCAGCGGGTGCACGGCCTCACGAAGCCGATCGGGGATGGAGATGACCCTGAAAGGAGGCGTGAAATCGACCTCCACCTCGCCCCGCCCCGCCACGTCGAGCGTCACCCGGGGCGAGCCCGTCAGCTCCGTCGTCAAATCTGGTCAAAGCCACAACGCACGGCGCGCCGATGGCCACCCCCCCCCCCAATTGCTGTTGTCAATGGCGACTTGATTTGTGCGCGGCAAACGGGGAGGGGGGGGGGCACCGTGGAGCATGGTCTCCGTGAGGGCCAGCAGGTCCTTGTAGTTGGCCCACGCCATGTAGAACTCGCACGTCGTGAACTCGGGGTTGTGGGTGGCGTCGATCCCCTCGTTGCGAAAGCATTTGCCTGCGCCGCCCGACCGATCAGCCAATCGGAAGGGGGGGAGGGGGTAGCTCCACAACTGTGCGCGGCGTGTACCGATCTCGTAGACGCGCTCGAGGCCGCCGACCACGAGCTGCTTGAGGTGGAGCTCGGGCGCGATGCGGAGGAAGAGGGGCGCGTCCAGCGCCTCTGATCGAGTCGCGAACGGGAGGGCGTTGGCCCCGCCCACCATGCTGCACAGCACCGGCGTCTCCACCTGCCGTCGCGCGAGGGGGGGGGGGCACGTGAGAGGAGGGGGGAGAGGCCGACATGACGCCCGGACGTACCTCGAGGAAGTCCCGTCGGTCGAGGAAGCTGCGAATGAATTTGATCACCTGCGTGAAATTATATATATAAATTTATATTAATATAATACAAGGTTTTGGTATTATACTTTTTTTTTGTTTTTTGTTTTTTTTGGGGGAGTGCCTTGGAGCGTAGGATGAAGGTGCTCTTGACGTGGCCGTTCACCAGGAGGTCCACATGCCTCTTCCGCTGGCGCGATTCCTGCGGTAATGGATTGGGAGGGAGGGAGGGCGACGTTTGGGTCAGAAGCTCTCCGCCTGTGGTTGGAGGAGGAGGAGGCGTACGGGGTTGGTGAAGGAGTTGGGTTCGGGCAGCTGGTGAAGACAGGGCGCCACGAGCTGCACGGAGTGGGGCACGATGCTCAGCTCTCCCGACTTGGTCCGGGTGGGGTAGCCATCCACCACTGGTGTACCCCCCCCCCACCCACCACCAGTGAGCAAATCGTCATCACTCCGGGGGGGGGGGGGGATGGCGATGGTTCACCGACAAGGTCGCCCCTCCGGAGGAGGTCGTGGTGCACAAATCGGAACTCCTCCTCGGACGAGAGCTTCCCTCCTGCGTAGCCAGCGACGTGTCCGCTCTCCCGTGAGCGGCCAACGCTGGCAACCTTGGCACAGGGAGAAATAGAGAGGGGGGGGGCAGTGAATGCATGGGGGTACCGGGGGCGGTCTGGTGCTTGTTGGCGAGGGCCATGATCTGCAGCCGCCCGCCCTGGCCTTCGAGATCGTAGAAGACCAGCTTTTGTCCTGACCGCCGCTTCGACATCAGCCGACCTGTGCACATGACCAAAGAGGTCAAGGTAGGTCTGTCAGAGAAAGTGTGCGTGCGTGCGTGGTGTGCGGTGTGTGTGATGTGCGCAAGTGCGCAAGTGCGCTGATGTGTGGTGAGTGTGGGTGTGGTGTGTGTGTGTGTGTGTGTGTGTGTGTGTGTGTGTGTGTGTGTGTGTGTGTGTGTGTGTGTGTGTGTGCGTGTGATGTGTGTGTGTGTGAAAGTGCTCACCTGTAACCTGCACGCTGGCTTGCTCCATGCTCTGCGAGGGCTGCAGCTCGCCGAATCGAGATATGAACCTGCCGGCTTGGCGTTAGCTGCACGTGAGCCCCGAAAGAGAGCAGGCAGCATCGGACAGAGCACGTACTCGGGGAGAGTGTGCTGGCGGGCGGCAGCGGTGTAGTGGGGATAGGGCGGCGTGCCGAGCACCTCTGCCGCTGCGCGAAGAGCCTGTTGGCGCGTTTCCGTGTAGAGGGCGCCACCAGTGGCTTCTCCCTACGGCAAGATAAAAATAAATATGTTTTGATAACCTATTATATATATTTTGTTTTATTTTTTGTTTTTTTATTTTCGAAAATAAAAAAACTATTAAATTAATTTATTCGCTCCAACATTTTGTTGGAGAGCTCAAGGAAGACCCGAGTACCGGAGAGGAGGTGAAAGTGCGCATTTGACCAAATGCCGACCGCCGGAGCAGAAGCCTGCTCAGTGGAGATGAGGCAAGATGGAGCCGCGATTCGCCCGTTTGAAGAAGTTGTGGAGTGAGAAATCTCCTTAAAGAGCCAGTGGCCGTGGCACGAATAGGCGTCATGGTGCAGAGGAGTCCCCTCTGGCTCATCTTCATCTTCGTGCTTGTGGATAGGGAAATGCCCAGAAAAAGGGAGAGAAAACACAAATTAGGCTCGAAATTTCGTCCAGGGAGTGTCAGGTATTAGGCAGGAACCGAAGTAATTTTGGGCCTTTTTTCGCCACCGCTCGGTACGCATCGCCATCCCCTGCTGCCGTTTGGCGTTCCTCCCATCTTTTTTCTCAATCTTTGAGCCCCATCTCGCTTGGAGGGTCTGCACCCCTCCCCTATAGTTGTTTTGCGCTGTTATACGCTTTATAGGTTATGATTGCGCAAAACGATTGACGATAGTGGTATTACCCTATACAGATTTAAAACACACAATCGCTGAAGATGTCCGAGACTGAGCTTAAGCCTGAGGAGAAGGTCACCGTGACCGAGGGTGAGGAGAGCGATGAGGACATCCCCGAGCTTGAGAGCGCCCCTGAGGCCGCCCCCGCTGCCGCTGGCGCTGAGGCCGAGGAGGGTGCTGGCAAGCACTCCCGCAGCGAGAAGAAGTCGCGCAAGGCCATGGCCAAGCTTGGCCTCAAGCCCGTCACTGGCGTCGTCCGCATCACTGTCCGCAAGTCCAAGGCTGTACGTAACCCTGCGAATCCATCATCATTTTTCGCCCACGATCTAACAAATACATTTTTTCATTCTTGATCAACCCAGGTGATGTTCGTGATCAACCAGCCCGACGTCTACAAGAGCCCCGCTTCGGACACCTATGTGTTCTTCGGTGAGGCCAAGATGGAGGATTGGGGCAGCCAGGCGCTCGCCGACACTGCCAAGCAGTTCGAGAAGGCCGTCGGTGGCCAGCAGGCCGAGGGTGCCGCTGAGGAGAAGAAGGAGAGCAAGGCTGCCGAGCCCGAGGGTGAGGTCGACGCCTCTGGCCTCGAGGAGAAGGACATCGAGCTCGTCATGTCGCAGGCCTCCGTCAGCAGGGCCAAGGCCGTGACCGCCCTCAAGAAGACCAACGGTGACATCGTGAACGCCATCATGGAGCTCACCATGTAAGCTGTTTCTCTTCTCTGTCCACTCAAATACAAACAAACACCCTATTTATCCTTCCCCCTCCTTGCTGCTGCCCGCGAGCCGTGGCTCGTGCACCCCCCCCCCCCAAACCACGAGCTCTTATGGACATCAGAGAAGTGGTTTTTATGGTTTGGTCGCCTTACAGAAAGCGCAGTAGTGCTTGGCAAAGGCCTTGTTCCACAGACAGCAGCCTGGGCACTGCCACGCGTCTCCTGTCGGCACGTTGCTGAACTGCACGGTCGTGTGGCGTGTTGCGACGACATCGCACCCACCGTTTAGCAGCAGCTTCTCGGGCAACGCAAAGATGGGGGGGGGTAGTGTACCTTGTTCCAGCTCTCCTCGAACGGATCGAAGGGCTTCTCGATCTTGGTCGGGTTGTCGAACACGTGGCCTACCGACCGACGCACATCATCATCATCAGGAGGAGGAATACGCCAGCAAGAAGAGAGAGAGAGAGAGCACGCACCGAGCTTAAGGAGGTACTGCACGATCTGTACAATGGTCTTGCAGTCGTCCAGCCCGCTGTGGTGTCGGCCCACGAACGGCAGCCCCAGCGCTGTCACACAGCCCCCCCCCCCTCCATCAGCTGGCCGCCAACTCCCCGCGTTGCATGCCAACGAGCGCGGGACAAAGGCAAAGGCAAAGGCGGACCTTTCAGCATGAGGTGGAGAGGCTGGCCGTGCTTGTTGGTGATGAAGTACGGGAAGTAGCGATCAAACTCCACCTTGAGGTCAAAGTACTCCTTGAACCACCACGCTGTCAAGTCGCGCGCACGCAGGCAAACGGTGAGCTGTCTGCCCCCCCCCCCTCCCACCCACCAAACAGCAAAAAACAGCAAAAAATAAAAAAATAAAAAAATAAAAAAAAGGAGAGACGACAGATGCGCGCGTCGTCGGTTGGCGTACGCAGGGCGATGTCCTTCCGCTGGGCCTCCATGGAGAGCTGAATGTGCACGTCCCACATGCCGTCGGTGAGGATGCGGAACGACTTGCAGCCGAGGCCCAGGTGCAGGTCCGCAAATCGGCCCTCCAGGTAGTCCTGGAACTGCGCGCGCGCGCGCGGACACACACGTGTGGTCACCACCCCGCTCCACGCATGCACCGTCGACAGACGGGGAGGGGGGAGGGAAAGCAGCAATGGATCGTGGAGGGGGGGGGGCACCTTGCTCAGAACGTCTTGGAGCCTCATGCTGTGCACGACCATATCTCGGGAGATGCCTGCACGCACGCGCACGCGCACGTCAGCCACGCAACGCTCGCAGATAGTCGACGAGAAAGAGAGAGAGAAAGAGAGAGAGAGAGAGAGAAAGAGAAGATGAACGAGGAGGCTCCGGTGCATACCGGTGAGAGCGGAGCAATAGGCGGTGACGCCCTCGAGAAAGTCGGGCCGCACAAAGTATCGTTCCTCGTGCACGACCTCCAGCGTCTGCGTGTCCAGCACCACCTGTCGTTTGGAATGGAGGGGGGGGGGGTGACACGTGGCGCGCAACGCGCGCGAGCAAGCGCAGGCGTCAGCGATCGCCGCGGTCCTTGTTGTGTGCTGGAGGGGGGGGGGCGTGCCCAGGGGAATTCGATGATCTCGGAGTTGACGGAAGCGTCGACGATGGGCTCGGGGCAGAAGTCGCAGGTGGCCTCCAGGTCCATGACCACGAGGTAGCGGAACGGCTGCTCCTTCACTGCGCGACGCGACAGATTGGGCCAATAGAATCGAAGCAAGCCCACAACAAAGCGGGTTAGGTGCATGAACGAATAATAAAGCTAATATATATATTAATATTTATATTTAAATGAAAATGCACGACGTACGCTTGTTCAGGTTGAGGTGAGCCGTGTTGAGCACTGGACTGGGCTTGGTGGCCACCCTTAATCGTAGATCGCCTGCGTCGTGCGCGCCGTGAGCCAGCCAGCAACGAAATAAAATAAATATAAAATATAAAATAATAAGAATAAGATTAATAAATAATCGGGCGATTGGGAAATGTGCATACCCGAGTAGTCGCAGATGCCGCCCGAATAGACTTCAAATCGTGACCCAACAGGCACCCGCTTGGCGGCGGCTTCGTTCGCGAACGGGCGGTAGGCCATGCGTGTGCGGGTGTCCGGGCATTGTTAGAGGGGGAGGGGAGGGGAGGTTCCGGCGTACAACGCGAGAGAACGACGCGCACCTCGCATTCTCTTTTCGACCGAGGGCCAGCGCGCGATGGTGGGCTTGTGCCACTTCACCACGCCTCTGATTTTGATCGCTTCACGCCGCCACGCGCACGCGCACGACAGAGGCAAGAGAGGGCCACGTGAGTGTGGCACATGGGGGGGGGGCACGAAGAGCGAAAACGAGGCTACCATGCGAGGCAGGAGCTTGGTGGTCGCTGGTCGCGGTGGCATCTTCGGCGTCGTCGCTCGACGACGAAGCGGTGGTGGAGGAGGAGGAGGGCGAGGTGGTGGAGGAGGAGGAGGACGAGTTGGCGACTTCGACGTCGACGATGAAGCCCGCCGGCGAGTGATCGCGCACTTCGGCAGAGTGGACCTTGCCAAAGAGGAGACCGCGCCTGACGGCATCGTCCATGCGCAGCCGGTTGTGCTGCTCGAACTTCTGGAAGTCGGCCGTCAGACGCCGCGGCCTGCCCTCGCCCTCGCCCTCTCCCCTCGCGTCTGCATCGCCGTCCCTAACGCGCCGCATCGCTTCACGTGAACGGCAGGCAAAAGAAGAGGCACACCCCCACGCGAGAGCGAAAGAGGGGAGAGCAGCAGGGGAGACGCACTCAAGGGCGAGAGCGGCGAAGCGGTTGTTCGGTAGTTCGACTTCCCCCGTTGCCTGATGGCCGGCGACGTACGTCCCATATGGATCTGGTATGTATGGCTGCTCGCTGACCCATCTAGATTGATAAATAAAAAAGAATTAAAATCTCAACAGACGAAGAGACTGAAACAAAAACAAAAACAAAAACAAAAACAAAAACAAAAACAAAAAACAAAAAACAAAAAAGATTTGACGAAGCTTAAATGAAGATTCATGGTTCTTAAATAAATGGGGTACCCGGGAGGGGGGTCGAAGTAGAGCGGCCCGTGCATGGTGGGGGTGTGTCGCGAGAGGATCTTGGTGGCGCACGGCTGAGCATTACACTCGCGCAGAGGCCTGCTGCACCCCCTGCACTTGCGAGGGGCGCCTCCGCTCCCGCGCCCCGCTCCCCCTCCCCTTTTCTGGCCTCCTCCCCGCCCTCCGCCTCTCCCGCCCCCTTTACCTCCTCTTCCCATCTCGGTGCTTTAGTTTATTTAGTGCATCTTTTTGTTTTTGTGGTGCATTTTTTGTTTCAACCAAATTTCCAGGAAATGGAAAGAATAGGAACAAGCGAGCTCCCCGGCCGAGAGAGGAGGAGATAAAGGCGCTATGTGCTTTCACATACATGAAACCTCCTCTTACGACTTTCCACACAAGAACGGGCCGTATGTACTCGGCGCCTAATCTATTCCGGCGGTACCGCGCCGTACGCTTCCGGACGTGTCAAGAGCTCTGGAAAGCGGCCACCAGCTTCTTTCTGGTGTCTTCCTCTGCTGAGCGAGAATGGCCTCGTGAGATCCGACACCTACGCTCGGGGTCGCGAAGAGGAGAGTGAACGTACGTGTCCGCTCGGGAGCATCTTTTTTGGTCTCGCCTTCAGCTCTTTGCTTCCACACGGCCAGCAGTCGGCCCACTTTGGCCTCTGGGCACGCACACACCTTGGTGAGCGACCGCAAGTCATGCCGAAGAAGCGTTTCGCCACAAGAGGTTGCATACCGCGCTCGGTGGTGGTCTCGTCATTCAGAGTAGCGGTAGAGCTCAAGAACTGTGCGAACGCCGCGTTGGCATCTCTTCGCAAAGTGGCGAGCTCTTCTTCGCCGGCTTCGGCCTGCACGGGCAAGGTGCACTTCAGCAAGAGATGCAAGAAAGAACACAAGAGATGCAAGTCGCGTACGCTTGTCGGACGAGCAACTTGCGGCCCAGACTCGAGCAGCTGCTCGACTTGTACGAAGTCGACACCAAGGCTGGCGATGACTCGCAAATCGTTGCGATTATTGATGTTAGCCTTGGTGAGCGTCGCCAACTGCTCCTCGAGTCGTTTTGCTTCGGCCACGAGCAGTTCCTCTTCTTGGGCAAGCTCCTCTTCTTTGTTCGCCTGCACCTTTGCCGCCTCCTCATCGTGGGGATCGAGATGGCTCTTCTTCGCTTCTAGTTCTCTTAATAGCTTCTTGAAAAATGTGGCGAGTCCCTTCTCCACCTCCACGCGAACAGATGCCGAGTTACCCCTCGATGTTACTCGAGCAAGCGTTTTCGTCCACACCGACTGCAAATGTTGTGGATCTGTGCAAAAAGCTTCGTAGTCAATGGCCGTTCTTTCTCGTTTGGCCACCCTTGGTGTTTGGTCTTCATCCTGACTTGGGTGCTCTGGCTCAGCTTGCTGAGCGTACTCCTCCCGTGTCCTCTTCATCTTGTTCGTCCCGCCCTTTCTGCTTCCCGCCAAAAAATCCAGCAGGAAAAGGCTGATTTTGGGAGCCTTTTCTCGAGTCATTTCCATTCGCACGCCATCATGGACCACGGCCACCCGGACCAGCCCTCGCATCAGCACACATGGCCGTCATCGGCGCAAGATGTGGTAACATCGCACTACAATGCCCGCCCCAATACAAGAGTAGAGGATCGAGTTAAAAGCCCCATTTACTACCTCCGCAATTTCAACAATTGGATTAAAAGCGTAATCATCGCCGACTACACTCCATCACGGGCAATAGTACTCGACTTATGTGCCGGCAAGGGTGGCGATTTGCCCAAGTGGTGCAAGGCTCGGATACAATACTGGGTTGCTGCGGGTGTGTCTTTTTTTTTCTTTTTTTTTCTTTTTTTTGATAAAACCACATTTATATTTTCCCTGAGATATATATAAAAACTGTAAATAACAAATATTTTTCCCTCCGGTTCATGGTCGTGCGGTGTGACTGGCCAGACATTGCTGAGGAATCAGTCAAAGCCGCCGAGGAGCGGTACCGTAGTTCGCGGCATGCGGCCTTCCCAGCGCTCTTCCTCAGCACCGACTGCTTCCAGGCGCGTTTCTCCCCTCTTTTCCCCTGGCCCGCTCGTGTGCGTGTGCACTGGGCATTTCGCATGTAAACAGAGCGAGATGGTGGTCTCACTGTTCACGGGTGCAACGTGCAGACCAGGCTGAGCGACCACCTCGACCGCGATCTGTGGTTTGACCTCGTCAACTGCCAGTTCGCTCTTCACTACGCCTTTGATTCGGAGCAGAGAGTGCTTTCGTACGTGGGGGTCCCTCATTCGCTGCTCCACGCGGGCCGCCTTGCGTGAGGCGGGCCAGCGCTGCGCTCGTGGCGTGAACCTCACTCCTCCCCATCTCCGTCCACCGGTCCTACCGGGCAGGATGCTGCAAAACGTGAGCGATCGGCTGAAGAACGGCGGGTGGTTCATCGGCACCATCCCCAACGCCAACTGGATTGTGTACGTTTCCGCAGGCTTGGGGGGGGGGGGGAGCGGGCGGTGTCCGCTGACACTCACCGCGCTGTCCCGCACGCCCTTCAGAAAAAAGATTCGACACTGCGAGGGCAACACCTTTGGCAACAGCGTGTACAGCATCACCTTCCCCCAGAAGGTAGGCCCGTCTCTCTCGCCGTCGCGTCGGCTGCCCTCTCCTCCTCGGAGTTCTGCGCGAATCTCATGTGACCCCCCCCCCTTCCACCTCGGCGGCGCATCAGCACACATTCCCCGAGTTCGGGGCCCAGTACACCTTTTCGCTGATCGATGCCGTGAAGGACGTGCCCGAATACCTCGTCCACTTCCCCACACTCGAACGGTAAGTTCGAGTCCTCCTGCGCGTAGCGCCCATCGATTTATTTTGTCTGCTTATCCTTGTTTTAATCTTATTTCTATTTTTATTATTTTTATTCGTTATTCTTCATCGCGCTCACGGCCGACCGCGTTCGCTGTGCTCGCTCCCCTTGGCGTGGGTGGCTGCGACGCAGATTGGCGGCCAAGGTGGGCCTGCAGCTGTACAAGAAGTGGACCTTCCACGAGCTGTTCTGTGAGAAGGTCAAGTCCGACCAGGCCCTGTACAGGCTCCTCTTCCACATGGAGGCCGTCGACGAAAACGGCGCCATCTCGGCTGACGAATGGGAGGCCGCGAGTATGACAATCCTCCTCCTCCTCCTCCTGGCGTCGACTTCTTGCAGCGCTGCTGACCAGCGTTTGCTCGGTGATGGTGATGTGGGGGGGGGGGTTGCCGAACAGACATCTACCTGGCCTTCGCCTTCCGGAAGGTGGGGGAGACGCGAAGCTACCCGCCGCTCACTGAACCCCAGACGGGCATGCGGGTCATTCCCCCCAGGTCGCCACCGCCTGCCTCTGCCGGCGCGAGGGGCGAGGAGAGAGAAGGCGACGCCAGAACGTAGCGGCGGCAAAGGGGACGTCTTACAACGACCAATAAGAACAACCCAGGTGTGGCGCAAAGACTTTGCCATGGACGAACAGGGCGCGTGCGACCGTGTTCGCGTTTCCCCCAAATCATCGTGTCACGCCTTTAGTGTCGGGGTTGCTTCGGTCTGCTGTAGGGTTGCGCGTCGTCGCAGAACGGTCGTGGAGCTTGAGCTGCTCCTCTCTCCGTCGCGTGAGATCGATGGCGATGTACGTGAAGGCGCCCATCATCGCCAGGAACACGCCAAAGGCCCACAGCTGCTTCGTGAAGAGGAACTTCCGGCCCACCGTGACCATCTTCTGCTTGCCCCGCGCCCAGTTGGGGTCCACCTCCAGCCGACGTAGCGCCTCGTTCACTGAACGTCGCTGCGCGTCAAACTCGAGCCGCTGTTGGGGATCGAGCAACACCTGTGCGAGGGGGAGGACTGCTGCGTTAGCCAAAGGCGGCAGCAAGGCCAGGCGCAACCACCACGACGACGACAACCACCACTCACCTCGGTGGCCTGCTTGAGCCGCTGCAATTGGGCCTTGAGCTCGGCGTTTGTGCGGAAGTCGGGCATGGCAGCCAAGGCGGCGCCACGTTCGTTGTAGGCCGTTATGATGCTGTCGCTGTCCGCGTCGGGAGCTACGCCAAGCACGGTGTAGTGGTCCTCTTTCTCAAAGGTTCGCAACCGCTCCTTTGCGGCAGCGATGTGTGGTGGATCGATCCACAGTTCTTCCTGCTTCCCATCATCGATTTCCTTGCCGCTCGATTTAGTGGCTGCACTAGCGTAGGGTTGCAAGCGGCGCCCGGAAGGCCGGAAGGACACAGGATTCGAAGCACTGGCGGCCGATGAAAGAAAGGGGGGGTGTTGGAGAAGGCAGGACGCAGGTACGCTCCATCTATGCCTGGGCACTACGGAGAAGGCGTTGCGTGCGTTGACGAAAAGAAAGGAGGAGCTCCTCCTTTGCATTGTACGCAAGGATTGAGGTTTGGTGGAATAAAATGATCAATTTCCACATCTTTTCCCTGTCCATTTCCTCCCACCCAGAGAGCAAGAGAACAAGCTGAAGCAAGAGGAACGGGCCACAAGTCAAGTACAGCTTAGGTTGTGTTTATTTTTAACAAGGGCGATACCCACACTTCGCCGCCCTTTCTCTTCGCTCTCAGTCCTCAATCCTGGCCGCGCTACGCGCGTAGGCGAAGTGAGGCCAGGAGAGAACCAGGGAGCGTAGAGGCGGAGGGCGGCGAAGAAGAAGGTTGGCCTGTAGTGCGTGAGGGAATGGTTGAAGGTACAAGGAGCAGGTGGGGTAGGTAGGAGCAACAACAGCGAGAGGAGCTTGCTTAGAAGCCCTGGCCGATGAGGTAGTCGGCGAGCTTCTCGACGACGTTGGCGGCGGTACCAGGCTGAATCTTTTCGTTGTAGACGCCCACGAGGATGGACTGGCCAGTCTTGACGGTGATGACACCAGCCGAGCCCTTCTTACCGTAGACAGAGCGGTCGTCAGCCCGGATGGTGACGTAGCGCACGCCGGCGAGCTCGAAACCGTTGGAGCGGAAAGCCGTGGCGTCCTTGAAGGCGCTGGACAGAGCAGCGCCCTGGGCGGGGGTCACGGCGAAGCCAGCAGAGGTGGCCCAGGTGTTACCGTCGAGGCCGAGGATGGCGGCCTGAGTGACGGCGCCAGTGCCCACGAGGTTGGTGTCGACGTACGTCTGCCAGGACATGTTTGTTTTGATGTGGTGGGTGCGAAGGAAGAAGGGGGAGAGTGCTTTGGTTTGGGTGTGCTGGTGCAGCTGAATGGACAGACTCGACCCAGGGCGCTTTATATATTTTCGCCCCTCATTGCAGCCATTCTTCTCATTCGGCCTTGAAAACCCTTTTCTCTCCGTTTCTGTTGTCCTAACCTCGGGTTTTTACAGTTCATTGGCCGACGCCAGCCTATCCCCCGCCGCCATCCGTGTCCTTGGTGGACGCTCTCCGGTATGCCCGACGACGGACGACAGACCAACCGGATTGGATAGACCTGCAACGCCATTGGTTACCATGCACCACGAAATCGCGAAAATATTGGACCAAATCTTTCTCCATTCCGAGCATTCCAACCCTGCGAGAAATGAGGAAAAACTCTATTTCTTTTGCAGCTTCAGATCTGCCGCTGACGCGATCGATCTGTCCCATCTGCTCACATGTCGCGCACTCCAAGTTGGGCCCTCTGTTTCCTTCTACTCTGCGCCTTCTGTCTCGTAAAGGTGCCTGCCCCCACCAGTGTGACAAGAGTGTCGGGAAAGAAAGCTTGCCCTTTCTTACCCCTTTTTTGCCATTTTTATTTTATTTTGTTATTTAATTTTTGTATTGTCTCACGTGTTGTGTGTCGTGGTGGTGAAGGCAAATGGCCCAGGGTCTGAGACAGACAAAGCGGAGCTGTTGCGTAGGCACTCGGCCAAGGTGGCGGACACCGAGCTCCTTCAGTTTTCGGACAGGTCCTTCCGCCGCTTTGTGTCCGAGGCCCCGGAGCGCCGCTACGGCCTCGTCCTCTTCTTCTCCGCCCCCAACAACCCTGCGTGCAAGTGCGCTTCCTGGCCCCTCTCTCCCTGCTTCACGCACTCTCAACTTTCTCTCTCTCTCTCTCTTCATGCGTGCGCGCGCGCGTGGGGGTGCAGGATGCTGAGAACGTCGCTAGGCGCTGTGAAGCAGGCGGTTCAGGGCATGTCGAATCCACCGGCCCTCTTCTTTGCCGAGCTCAGCGCCGAGAAGTGCCAGCAGTCTTTCAAAGACGTACAACTTGCCATGACCCATCTCCCATCTCTCCTTTCCTTTCCTCTTCTCTGTTCCTCTTCACGCGTTTGGTCGTAGTGCGCTCATCATGGCACGTGCTTGGGGGGTGCAGGTTGGCATTTCGCACTCCCCCGTCTTGCTTTACCTGCCCGCCCAGGCCAACGGTGAAGCCAACAGTCTTGCCCAGTACGTCTCGCCCCCCCCCCCCACTGCGTGTTGTTCGGCGCGTGTGACATTTTCCTTTTAAATTTTATTTATAATATCTTTATATTTATATTTATATAAATGAATTACATCTTATCGTGCTGCTTGACGCCTGGTCCGGTCCTCTGTCTCACGGGAACACGCGCAGCTACCAGATCGAGTCGATGGAGCATTTGACCGATCCCCGTGTTGTGGCCGATTGGCTCGCCCGCAACAGTGGCCTCCCCGTACTTCTCCCTCCTCGTGGTCACTCTCTCGCAATGATCTCTGTTGACCCGCAATCCGTGTCACCCCCCTCCCTCTCCCGTGTGTGTTCGTGGTCGTGGGGAGCAGGTGAGTATTCCAGTGCCGCTGTGGAAGAACCCCACCGTCCACAACGCGGCCATCGCGCTGGCGGGCTTCGCGTTCCTGTACAAGCTGCCCGCCCTCATCCGCAACTACAACCACCACCTCATCTACTTCTTTGGCGCCATGGTACCACAACCTCACCCACTGCACGCGGCGCTGTCTCATAGTCTTTTCCGATACGCGTCATGGATGATGCGTGTGCGTGTGCGTGTGCGTGTGCGTGTGCGTGTGCGTGTGCGTGTGCGTGTGCGTGTGCGTGTGCGTGTGCGTGTGCGTGTGCGTGTGCGATCAGTGTGTGTACGCGTTCACGTTCTCGGGCACGATCTACAACGCCATCCATGGCATGCCGTGGTTCGGCATGAACCATCACACGGGGCAGGCGGAGGTGTTCATGGGCGAGATGCGCGCTCAGTACGGTGCTGAGGGCATCGTCATCGTACTGCTCAACCTCATCCCCGCTATCCTCTTTATCCTCCTCACCGTTTGGGTTCCCCACCTCAGTACGCCCCCCTGCCCACCTGCGTTTCTTCTTTTCTTTCTTATTTTCTTTCTTTGCAACGTAGAGCGGTGGTGGCTGCGGCTGCCCCTGTTCGCGGTGTGCTTCAGCGGAGTGGCGCTGTGCTGGCTGGTGCAGGTGCGATTGTTCTACTCCCACAAGGCCCCCTACTACCCCTTCAAGGTCTAGGCCCTGCGTGCGGCGGTGCACCCGACCACATCTCCCTCCTCCTCCCCTCTCTCGGCCACGGGTGGCTGCTGACGTCAGCTCGTGGGCAGCAAAACAAGAAATACAGCAATAAGGTGGTCATGTTGTTGATGTTGATGGATGGTGATGATGATGAATGATATACACGTGGAATTGATGCAGCAAAAGAAGCTCGAGCGGTCTCAACACGAGGAGACGCCGATGCGACACGATCGCTCGAGGGCGATGGAGAGGCCGTCGGGGGTGGTGATGGCGGCGGAGAGGGCCTTCTCCACGGCGCTGTCGGCGTGCTCGTGCTCGAACTCGATGATGTAGGTGTCCTGCGGCGGGCTGTAGATGGTGGCCAGGCGGGGCAGGCTGAAGTGGACGATCCGCTCGCTGAGCTGGTCCACCTGCTCGCGCAGGATGGTGGCGACGTCGTGGCTGATCACCTCGGGCGCGACGGTGTGGTTGCCGGCCAGCGCGGGGTTGGGCGCCGCCCCGTCGCGCGCGCGGGTCATGTAGCGCTTCGTGGCCGACACCGTCCTGCGCTGGCGGTCCTTGATCTTGAGCTTCTTGAGCGTCTTGCGGTCGAGCAGGTCGGCCACGGCGTCCGAGATGGGCTCGGTGAGGAGCGGGATGCTGCCGTTGCCCGCCTTCACGATGTCCAGCAGCTCGCCGTCGAGGCCGCCGGCCTCGTTGGTGTGCACCGAAATGGCGAAGAAGGCGTCCTTGCCGGGCGTGCCCGGCCCGAACTGGTGGTACACCGTGCCGGAGAAGCGGAGTATGAACAGGGTGTCCGCCGGGATCTCGATGACGAACATCTTCTCCACGAATATGTCCGGGTTGTTCGCCGCCTCCTCCGGCGTCGCCGCGCTGAACTTGAGGTTCGCCCCGCCCGAACCTACGCTCGGACGCATGAGGATTAAGGGCGCTGGCCACGTTGGTGGGGATTCGGGCGGGGGGGGGGAGCGTAGGGGCGGCAAAGTACCGGTGATGCCAGTGATGGCGCGGTGGCCGGCGTGGCGATGGAACACGAGGTCCTTGGTGCCCACGGAGAAGGTGTAGATGGTGGTGGGGTCGTCCAGGCTGAAGTCTGCGTTGGCGATCTTGGCGCTGGCCTGCGGGTGGGTGGGTGAGAGGGAACATCAGACCTCGACGCCCAAAACCCACTACATTCCACATGTAGAAAGAATAATTAAATAATAATAATAATAATAAGAATAATAATAATAACGTGATATTAATTTCAAGTCCGCCACAAATTGCCCGATCTAGAGACGCGATAAGACCAAGGAGAACCGAGGGAGCAGGTGGGTCACCTCGTTGTACTCGTCGACGAAGGTGAGGTGCTGGGCCTGGAGTGCCACCGAACGGTGGTAGAAGCGCTCGCCCTCGCCCGGCGCGAACGAACCGATGACGGCCACCTCGACCGGCAGGTTACCGGCTGTTGCATTGCATTCCACACCCCACCAATTGGTCCAACACACCACGCCATCAGCACGCCATTTTTTGTTTTGTTTTGTTTTGTTTTGTTTTTTGCTTAAAAAATGAAATTAAAACAGCTATATTACGATTGCTATTTCAGGATCGGGGCGTACTTATGTCTACGGCCACTTCAGGGTAGGTGCCAGGGGCGCCCGCGGGCGCCTTTCGCTCCCAAGCCACTGCGGTCGCTTTGGTCTCGACCAGCACGCGCTTGACGGGGCCAAACTGCTCGAACGTCTGATCAACGACAACGACAACAACCCCAGTTCAGCGGCGCCACACCATGTGAGATTGACATGGCCATGCATCACCAGCTCGGTGCACGTGCACTAATCTTGATGTTGTTACCTGCTGCAGAGTTTCCGGGTTGAGGCCCTTCTCGGCCTTGAATGTGACGGCGCCTCCAAGCTTCATGGCAGTGGTAGTGGTGCTCATGGTGCGTCAGATGCTCAGAGAGATAAGGTTCTCGAACTTGGGTGGGTTTTGGTCCTACTGCTGTTGCGGCGATCGCGGTGCTAAATGGCGACCCCAATTTTGTCGCCGTACGATCCTTCTCTGTCGCATTCCGACGTATTCGATTTACGATTGGTGATACGGATATCCTGATACGAATTTCAATTGGTCGGGAAATACCGGAGTTGGTAGCTATGGTGCGAAGCTGCCGTTGAACATTCTTGACTTAAATTCTGATTTCAGTGCAACCTGAAAAAAGCCGTGATTCTATCAACATTTTTGTTTTTATTTCTCCGTAAAAATAAAATATTTTCTTTGTCTTCTTTTCTCTTCTTCATCTGCAATGCTGGCTCGCGTTCGTCCCGTTGTGTTCGCCGGTCCTTCGGGTGCTGGCAAGTCGACCCTCATCAAGAAGCTGATGACCGAATTTCCTTCAGCATTTGGTACGTTCCATCAGCAAACTTAAAAAAAAAAAAAAATCCGATCTAGTTCCACCATCTTGTTAATCTTTCCTTCTTCTCTTTCTCTTTCTCATTCCTCAATTCCCGTATGTGGCGTGCCTTCGCGACACCTCGCCAAAGGGTTCTCGGTGTCGCACACCACGCGCAAGATCAGGCCGAGCGAGGTCGACGGCGTGAACTACCACTTCGTGGAGCGGTTCGTGCCTCCTCCACTTGCCAATGGCGACGACGAGGACGATGACGAGGGCGATGCCCCCGTGCCCTATTGTGGTCCTCTTCGCTCACCCTTGGAGGTGATGGTGGTGGTGGTGCAGCGAGGTCATGGAGAAGGAGATCGCCGAGGGCAAGTTCATCGAGAACGCCGTCTACTCGGGCAACATGTACGGCACCAGCATCAAGGCCGTCCAGGATGTGGTCGACGCCGGCAAGGTCCTCCTCTTCTTCTTCTTCCTCCTCCTCCTCCTCCTCCTCCCGTGCCCTCTCGCCCGCGCTCGGTCGATTGACTGGCGATGGCGGGGAAACGTTTGGGGGGGGGCACGCACAGGTGTGCCTGCTCGACATCGATCTGCAGGGCGTGCTGCTGGTGAAGCAGACCCACCTCAACCCCTACTACATCTTCGTCAGCCCTCCCTCCATGGAGGAGCTCGAGAGGCGCCTGCGCTCGAGGGGCGACACCGAGGAGGAGGCCATGCAGCAGAGGTAGAGGCCCCCCCCATCCCCCTCCCCCCTCCCCCCTTCCCACTGTGACTTGGCTCACGCGTGCGAGCGAACGAACGAACGCGTCGGCAGGCTCGAGACGGCGAAGAAGGAGATGGCCCACCGGGACCAGGAGGGCTTCTGGGACTTTGTCCTCATCAACGACAACCTGGAGGACGCCTACGCCAAGCTGCGCGCCTTCCTCGTTGAGCGCTACACCCTCTGAACGCAGCCCTACACGCGCGTCGCACGGTCTCCGATGACCGTCGCCACCCCCCCCCCCCCTCTTTTGAGAAGAAAGAACGGCTTGGGTTTCCCACGAAAATAATATATATTATTTTTGTTGGTCACACAAGCGCCTACCTTGAACCTTTGTTGCTGCCGAGTCATGTGGCGCCGCGTGAGCACGACCGCAGCGTGGGCACGCCGGTGTCCCCCCTCTTCGCGGAGCTGCCTGGCATATTCTGCGGTGCCGCCGGCCGTCCGCACCTTGACCACCTCCACCACCTCCGCCTCTCGGCCTGGAGCTCTCGCCACTCGCCTCTGCCACCTCCCCGCCCCCGCCAGAGGCGGTGATGGTGGAGGTCAAGGTGCCGCTTCGTCGCGACGGACCATGACGTCGTCCACGCCGCCCGCCTCCACGGACACAACTGGCGGCGTGTCCTCTTCTGGACGCATAGCCCGCGGGTTCCTCCCGCAGAGCCCCGACGCGCCGCCCCCCTCCAGCAAAATCACCAGAGAGGCACGCTCAGTCTACCCCCCCCCCCAAACCAATGTCCTTCAAGAGAACCCCACCTTCTTCACCCACCACCACGTATGTGCTGTGCTTGCTCGTGTTGTGTTGTGTTGTGTTGTGTTGTGTTGTGTTGTGTTGTGTTGTGTTGTGTTGTGTTGTGTTGTGTTGTGTTGTGTGTTGTGGATACACGTGTTCGATTTGGTGGACAGGCCAATCGGGCGTTCAGGAAGTCGCGAGTGACGAACGGGTACTGGGTGCTGCTGCTCGGGGTGGGGGTGGGCACCATGGTCACCACCGCCACCTACATCTTCTTCCAATGGCGCCGATACGAAATCGGTGCCTACATCTCCCATCTCCTCTCCCTCTCGTTCGCGGCTGAACGCCTGTCGTCGTCGTCGTCGTTGTTGATGATGATGATGGCCACAGATCAGCGGCGTGGGTGGGTGGAGTTCAAGGAGCTCGTGATGGGCACGCGCAAGGGAGCTGCAAGCCCCGGCGGCGGCGACGACGGCGGCAACGACGACAAGAAGGACCACCAGGCCCGCGGGCTCGAGGGCGAGCCGCTGGTGCTGGCGGTGAAGGGCGAGGACGAGCGCGTGGCGATCCTCCTGCCGGTCGCCGGGGGCGGCGGCCAAGAGGGAGACGGGGAGGCCCCCGCGGCGGCGGCGGGAAAGGAGGAGAAGGCGATGGTGCCGGGCGTGGGGCGGATCGGGGGCAAGCTCCGCATGCTCAACGTGCCACTCGACGTCTTTCCCTCGTCCGTGGAGGAATTCATGGTATGTCCCTCCTCCTCCCCCCCCACCCAACGATCGATGCGCTCACGGGTGGGCCGGGGGGGGGGAGCGTGCAGAGCTTTCCCTACCCGGTGTACAGCATCTTCATCTGGACCACCGCCGCCACACTCACCACCCTCTTTGCCTGGTGCGTGCCCCCCCCCCCCAATCTCCCTTCTCCGCCAACCACTGCGGCCAACTCATTGGGCGGCGCAGGTCCCGTGGGAAGTGGATGTGGTACCGCCGCCACTTCATGGGCCGCGTCAACTTCAGCCTCAATACCGTGCAGGATGGTGCCCTCCCTCCCCCTCATGGATCACCTCGTTGTTTGGCTGTACGCGTCGTGGTCGTGGTCGTGGTCGTGGTCGTGGTCGTGGTCGTGGTCGTGGTCGTGGTCGTGGTCGTGGTCGTGGTCGTGGTCGTGGTCGTTTCGCTCACGTGTGTCGTGCAGGCACGCTCAAGTTCCGCACGCTGTTTGAGCGCTCCCTGTACGACATGATGTTCCGCAACCAGGCCGCCGTCAAGTACACCTCCCCCTCCCGGCCTGTGGTTGTCGACACTCCCACGACATGGGGAAGGACAACTTATTGTGGGGGGGGGGTGGCGTGTCCTCAGGATCGTGGGCGCTGCTGCCAACCGAACGGCGGTGGGCCGCCCCTTCCTCGAGATCCCGCCAGGTAATCTCTCTCTCTCTCTCTTCCTTTCCATTGTCGCCCCCCCCCCCAATCATCATGTTGCGGCGGGGGGTGGGTGGGGTTATCGTAGCGGAGAACTGGTACGTGCTGAACAACGTGCTCAACGAGATCAGCTCGACGTGCTCCATCGGATTCCTTCAAGCTGACGCGTGCGTCACCCTCCCCCTCCCCCTCTACGTGTCCTTGTATCGTCACGTCATTTGCACTAACGGGACTCAACCGACCACCGCGCAGGGGCATACCGGTGCGGTGGCGGACCTACATCTTCGGGCTCACCTGCGAGAAGGAGAAGGCCGTGTGGAATCGCAAGCTGCGCGTGATGCTCGCCGACGAGGAGCTCCTCAAGCGCGTGCTCGACATGCCGCCCCCACGCCTGGAGGTACTCGCCCCCCCCCCTCCCTCCCTCTACTTCTTGCCCCCCCCCCATTCATTCACTGAAATGGCCGTGGCTGGCTGGCGCAGGAGGCGCACCACGGCGTGCGGTGGTCGACGCTGCAGGCCATGGCGCGCCTCTACCGGCAGCAGGTGGAGGAGCAGGAGGCCGCCGCGCGCGCGGGCACGCCGGTGGTGCCGGGAGGCTACCTGGGGCGTGTCGAGCTGGCCATCCCCTACGGCAGCACTGGCGCGTCGGCCATCAGCGGCGCGTTGGCCACCTCGGAGACCGAGCTGCGTGAGGAAGAGGAGGACTCGCGTCGCTGAGGACAGCGTGGCAGGCAAGCACGAGTGTAATAATTTATCATAACAACAACAACAATTACAACAACAATTACAACAACGAACAACACTACAAGCCCTTCAACCAACCAATCAATCAATCGACAAACTCGTGCATGCGGACGTGGTAGATGCCGTTGTCAAACGAGGTCTCGGGGGCGGCGCTCACGTCCACGGAGGGCGGGAAGGTGCCCTGCACGGTGAACTTGCCCTGCCACCGCTGCCGCACCAGGTAGTGCACTTGAGTCTCTGCCCGATAGCCTGCACCCACCGCCCCCCATAGAGTCAGCGCCTCGGCGCAGGCAGGCGTGAGAGAGGAGAGGGCGTGGGCGGGCGCGTGGACCGTCCAACTGCCATCTCCGGGTGGCCTTGCTGAACGTGAAGGCGGGCTGCTCCTCCACGCCGGGCACGTCGAACACAAAGTGCACGAACGACGCCCCCGCGCCCGTCTTCTTCTGTGCCTGGTCCGAGTCTCGCCACACGTCGTAGGGCGGGAAGAGCGCGCACTGGGACTGCACGCGCAACCAGCAGGCGAGGGCGGGGGGGGAGAGGGGAGGAGAGTAAGGCATGGGTGGGTGGGTGGGTGGGGGGAGAGGCGAGCTGCTGACGACGGGAGCGCGCGCGTACGGCGGGATCGTGAGGCGACAGGGAACCGCCGCCGCTGTCGGCGGGGCCGGGGCCGAGGCGGGGCTGCTTGGCCGGCGGGGCCTTGCCGGAGGCGACAGAGCTGTGGACGGGCGATGAGGAGGAGGAGGAGGAAGGGGGAAACGAGGCGGCAGCGGAGGATGAAGTGGTGGTGGTCGAGGTGGAGGTGGTGGGAGAGGAGGAGGAGGAGGAGAGGGTGAGCGTGCGGCGGGCCTGCTCGCGCTCCCAGGCGAGGCGGAAGGTGTGCGGGGAGAGGTGGGGGAAGGAGCGGCCGAGGAGGCTCTCCAGCTTGCGCAGCATGGGCGCGTGCGCGGGGAAGAGCGGCCCGCGCATGCCCAGCCAGTAGGTGCGGTTGGACTGCCGCTTCGTCCACGCCTTCTTGTCGAACGCCTGCTTGCGCTTTGCCCCGCCGCCCACGCCCACGCCGACGTGGGCGCCCAGGTGGGCCTGCTGCTGCTGTTGCTGTTGCTGTTGCTGCTGCGGCTGCGGCTGCTCCGCGGCGGTCACGTTGGCAGCGGCGGCGTGGGGCGGGAGGGGAGGAAAGGTGGGGGGGAACGCCTCCACGGGCCCGAAGGGCTGCAGCGACGCGGTCGAGCTGGACGACGACGAGGTTGCTAAATGTCCTTGATGATGATGATGATGTTGTTGTTGTTGATGATGATGTAGCTGCAGATGGAGATGGGGCGGGAGCGAGAGGAACGGGTCGGGGGGAGGCGGGGCGGGGGGAGGAGGCGCGGTGGCGGTAGAGGTGGAGGTGGAGATGGAGGAGGTGGCCTTGTGGAAGGCGTCGCGCAGCTCGTTGAGGCGGTACTTGGCGCGCTCCTGCTTGCGCTGGCGGTAGCGCGCCGGGACGAGGCTCTCGTAGAGGAAATCGACCAGGTCCACGGCCACCTGGTGCTGCTGCCCCCCGTTGGGCCCGATGGGGTACTCGAAGAAGGTCTGGAAGAAGGTGCGCGTGATCTCGGCCCGCTTCATGTCCATGTCCCCCGCGCTCAGGCCCTCCTCCCCCTCCAGGCCCTGCTCCATCTCGTGCGTGGCCTCCTGCGAAAATACAGAGGCCGCGTCGGTGGGCACTTGATGATGGTGCGCCTCTTCTACAAGCGCCGGCGTAGAAGATGGCGCGGCCGCTACTACTACGTGGGGCACCTCGTCCATGGGGGCTGCCGCGCCGGGGTGCAGCGTCATCTCCTCGACGCCGAACAGGGGCAGCGCATGCTGCTGGGATTCTTGCTGCTGGTGGGGATTGAGCAAGTGAACCGACTCGTGGTGGTGGCCGAGATCGAGTTGGGGCTGCTCCATCTCTCCACCTTTCGCGCAACAGCTGCCCCCTCTCGGCGTGAAGCTGCACGAAACGTGTAGAGAGAAAATACACTTTTCTCTTCTTTTTCGTTCTTTCCCTATCCTCACGTGTGCGATTGGCCTCTGCTGGTGTGCTCTACTTACCTCCGCACCTTGAGACTTGAACCACCACCGTAGAACACTCGCCGACAGTGCTGCAGGTGGCAGACGCCAGTCCCATTCTCCTCCGAGGTGCTATGCCCCCCCCCCCTCTCTTCCTCTCTTTTGTGGTGGTGATGGCGGGAGGAGGCCGGTGCAGGTGGAGCGGCAGCAGAGCGGGGAGGAGATGGAGGAGGCCGACAGCACCGAACCGCCTCGCCGTCGACACTTGCGCGGCCGCATCACCGTCTTCTCCATCTCCGGGTGTCCGCACTGCAGGTGTGACCTCATGCCTGCACTTGGTTGTCTCCTCTCTCTCTCTCTCTCTGTGTGTGTGTGTGTGTGTGTGTGTGTGTGTGTGTGTGTGTGTGTGTGTGTGTGTGTGTGTCTTGGCAGCGTCGTCGGTCGACTGCTGAACCGAGTCGGTGGCGGGTGGTGGCGCGCAGGGCGGCGAAGGCGCTGCTGCACGAGCGGGGCCTGGAGTGGGTGGAGATCGACCTCGATCGCCATCCCGAGCGTCGCCGTGAGATGGTGGAGCGCACCAACCAGCGCACGGTGCCGCAGATCTTCTTCAACGCCGTGCGGCCCTCCACCTCCCTCCTCCTCATGATGATCGCACGCTCAACGAACGGACAACTCTCTCATGCGCTCTTACACCTCCTCCTCTACACGACGCGTCGAGCAGGTGCACGCGGGCGGCAATGAACGCCTGCAGGAGCTCAGCTCCACGGGGGAGCTCGACGCTCTCATCGAGCTCGTCACGCGGGTGATAGCTCCCTCCCTCCACCGCCCCTCGCTTTCTTGCTTTGCCAAGGAGGCGCGTCTTCTCAACTTGTTGGCCCCGGCGTGGCGTGGCGTGTGCGGCGTGTGCGTGTGCGGTGTGCGCGGTGTGTGCGGTGTGTGTGTGTGCGGTGTGTGTGTGTGTGTGTGTGTGTGTGTGTGTGTGTGTGTGTGTGTGTGTGTGTGTGTGTTGTGTGTGTGTGTGTGTGTGTGTGTGTGTGTGTGTGTGTGTGTGTGTGTGTGTGTGTGTGTGCGTGCGTGTGCGTTGTGTGTCGAGTGACAGGAGGAGCCCCCCGAGGATGCGCCTCTGCCTCCGCAAGAACGATCGGGCCCGGTCGGCGAGGCGGCAGGTCACCTCGAGTGCGAGCCCGACGCCGCTGCCCTCCTCGTCGAGCAGATGCGCCAGGCCGGCCTTGTAGCCGACCGGTACATGTCCAACATTGCGCGTGTGCGCCTCTCTTCCTGCCTCCCCACCAACACCTCATGGCGTTGTTGGCGTGCATGCGCAGGGTGTGGCATCTGCGCAAGTACCGAAAGGTGTTCGTAGGCGAGCAGGCCGTCGACTGGTTGCTCTCCCCCGCCTCTGGCCTGAAGCTCGCCTCCCGGTACACCTCCCCTCACAACATTATTTATTCATTTTTTTAATAATTATTTCTTTTTTTTATATGAATAAAAAATATTTATATAAATGTATCCACACCTGTGGGCGCGCGTGCGTGGCTGTCTTGTGTGGGGGGGGGGGCAGAGAGGAAGCGGTGGAGCTAGGGAACACCTTGATGGCGCACCACTACTTCCACCACGTTACGCACGACCGCCCCTTCATCGACGGCCACCTCTTCTACCGTTTCATTCGGGTGCCTCGCCGCTCGCTCGTTACGTGTGCGTGTGCGTGCGCCGGCGCTGACCACATGCGCCGCTACGGCGTGGCGAGAGTAGGACGAGGACATCTCTCCCCTGACCCTCAACGCCGCACACGGTAGCAGACCTCCTCCTCGGCCTCCAGAGCTGTTGTCCTCGCCCACCGATCGTAACGGCTCCCCCCCCCCTCTCTTCCTCCTCCTTGCTCGTGCGGGGAATCCCGTGGTGGCAGCGTCGACTTGCCTGGCGCGGCCAGCAGCCGAGGTGGGCGAGGAGGTAAGGCGGCTCATCGTCGCCCTCTACGACGACTTCCTGTCTCAAGACGGCAAGGTGCCCCCCCCCTTTCTGCCTGCGCCGCGCCGCCGTGCGCGTCGACTTCTGACCGCCACCTGGCGTCTCTCTCTCTCCGGCGGCGGCGGCGGGCAGGCGGTGGACTACCAGGGGATCGCCGGGAGCGAGGGCTTCGAGCGGTACCTCAAGAAGGCCGCCGAGCTGCAGCGCGCCGATCTCTCTCACCTCAGCCGCGAAGAGAAGGTCTGCCCCCCCCTCCCCTTCCCGCCTGCAATATTAATAATTATATATAAAAATATTTTAATATACATATATATATATATGATGGTGGGTGTGTGCAGCTGGCCTTTTTCATCAACGTCTACAACGCCATGGGTAAGCACGCGCTTTCCCTTGTGTAGGCCTTGACGTCATCGCATGTATGTAGAGTGGGGTAACCCACGCGTGTGGCCGCCTCTTCAGTCATCCACGCGTACGTGGAGGTGGGTCCGCCGAAATCGGCGATTCAGCGACATCGGTTCTTCAACAGGGTGACGTACCTGATCGGAGGCCAGGTTTGTATACTCGCGCCCAGAGAGTGCTGCGGTTTGTGTGACGCGCGTGTTGAAGACGAAGCGGTGTGATGTGTGTGTGTGTGTGATGTGTGTGTGTGTGTGTGTGTGTGTGTGTGTGTGTGTGTGTGTGTGTGTGTGTGTGTGTGTGTGTGTGTGTGTGTGATGTGTGGGTGTGGGTGTGGGTGTAGTTCTTCTCACTCAACGACATCGAGCACGGCGTCCTGCGCGGCAATCGCAAGCCGCCGGGAGGGTTCAGCCGCCAGTTCTCGCGAGGTGATCCGCGCGCCTCGCTGTGCCTACCAGAGCCCGAGCCCCGCATACACTTTGCCCGTGCGCGCAGCTCCTTCTCCCCCCCCCAATCCAATCCTGCCAATGAGAGTGTTCCTCTTCGGCCCTCCCCCCCACACACAGTGGTCTGTGGCGCCAAGAGTTGCCCGGCGATCAAAACCTATCGGGCGTCGGACGTCGACGATGCCCTCACCACTGCGGCCGAGGCCTTCTTCGCGGCCGACGGAGGCAACCTGCAGCTCGACCCGGCCAGGCGCCAGGTCAAGCTCTCCCGCATCCTCCATTGGTATCGGGCCGACTTTGCCCGCACGGACGAGGTGCGCGCGCCGGCCACCTGCACCTGGGCCACGCTCCGTTCCTGACGTCGAGGCATTGGTTTGGGTTGGCTGGCTTGGATGGGTGGGTGGGCGTTTGGGGGGGCAGGAGCTGCTCCGATGGATCGCGAGGTTTGCACCGAGGGAAACCGCGCAGGTGCTGTGCTCGTGGGCGCAGCTGGGAAACTTCACGGTCTCGTTCCTCAAGTATGACTGGAGCGTCAACGCAAGCCATTGACGGAATCCGCCCGTTTGTGCATGGGAGAGAAAGCGAGCAAGTAGCCTCCCATAAAGGATACCAGATCTTGCAAGGGACAGGGACAGCTGGAACCAGGAGGAGGGCATCCACGCCGTTCTCTCTATCTTCTCCCATTCAAAGGACTCCCGACGTGGTTTCAAGGAAACGCTAAATGCAGGGACGGCGATTTACTCTAGTTTCAGGTAATTCGCCGTCTGGACCTCCCGTTGCACAGTTACCCTTCTATTCTGGCTCTCCCTCTCTACAACAAGGGCAATGCCTATTGGCAGGATGCACGTATTTTGTGGACATGTGGCAGCTTTATTGCAACACGGGACAAACCTCTCTTCTCTTGTATTCACTCTTGTCCGCCATGACGCCAGCCGCCTTCCGGTTCACCGGCCTCACTGGGGTCCTGTTTGGATTGCTGGCCTGCCTTCTTTTCTCGGTCGCCTCGTCATCTTTGTATGATGTCGATGCACCCTTTGCTTTGTGGATGCAGCAACATGGCAAAGTCTACCGCACCGCGGAAGAGAGCAACTATCGTTATGAAGTCTGGAAACAGAACCTTGCTTACATCGAGAAGCACAACTCAAACCCCGCCAAGACGTTTTCTATGGCCATGAATAAGTTCGGCGACCTCACCCGTGAGGAGTGGAATGGAGTCTACAAGAACCGTGCTTTGAAGAACCCCCCTAAAGTGGAGCGGACTCAGCCTGCCCCCTTCAAGTTGCTGCCTTCTTCGTGGGACTGGCGGAACTATTCTGCTGTGACTCCGGTCAAGAATCAGGGACAGTGTGGATCTTGTTGGGCCTTCTCTTCCACTGGTGCCTGTGAAGGAGCCTTAGCCGTTGCTGGACTTGGTCTCCGTTCGCTGTCCGAACAAAATCTTGGTAAAACTCCTTCGCGGTTGTAGGTTGCGACTTCAACGCTTGTTTGACAGTGTTCTTCCCTCTGTGGGTGACTACAGTGGACTGCTCGACCGAGAATAATGGTTGCCAGGGAGGCTGGCCCTACAAGGCCCATCTTTACGTGCTGGACAACCAGGGGATCGACTATGAGAAGTATTACCCCTACGCTGCGCATCAGGTAACACTGTCCAGATTATTGAGTATTGGTCAACATTCACCTCTTACATGCCTGTACTCCTCACAGAACGAGTGCCAGTATACATCTAGCGCCTCCATTGGGCCATTGATAAGTCAGTTCTTTTGGGTGGCCCAGTACGACGAATATGCCTTGCAGCAAGCAGTCCACCAGGTCCCCGCGTCGATCTGCATTGACGCGAGTCATACGTCCTTCCAGTTTTACCAGCAAGGAGTCTACTACGAACCAAACTGTTCCTCCACCATAACCGACCACTGTGTACTGGTGGTTGGATGGGGGACCACCGCCCAAGGGTTGGACTATTGGCTCGTGAAGAACTCTTGGGGCACAGGTAAGAATCCAGTCTCATCACTGAACGTTGGACCTGGGCTAACTATTCCCTTTGCAAACACAAGACTGGGGCATGAGTGGCTATATCATGATGGCGCGCAACAAAGGGAACAACTGTGCTGTCGCTTCATACGCCACCTACGTTGTTGCCGGGATGAACGTGGCGTTATCCGTCCAGGAGAGCGACATCGGGCTATGTGCCGGCCACTACTGCGACTGCCAAAACTGCACCTACCTGGACTGTCCCTTGACGGCCTGGGATTATACGGTCTCTAGTCAGCCCAACGGCATGTACAAATTCACGGGCTGGAGTAGCTGCGACTTTGGACCTGGCCCTGGTTCTTCCTGCTCCTTGCACTATGGCGTATGTCAGATAACTGCAAGCGTTAGCTTCTGATTTCTTTACGTCCAACAAACAAAGTATATCTTGGCTCGACTTCATGTGAACAACTGGCGCATGAACTGCACGACACACACGCTCGCCTATACACGGTGGCCTGTCCGCAATTACAAAATAGAGCGTCGGCGATGCCCTCACCACTGTGGCCGAGGCCTTCTTCGCGGCCGACGCAGCTCTACCCATCATTGGTTTGGGTTGGCAGGCTGGGTGGCTTTGGGGGGGGGGGCTGGAGCTGCTCCGATGGATAGCGAAGGAAACCAGTTGGAACAACCCACGCACTCGCCAGCGATCATGGAAGCAGTGGAGAGAGAGAACATCGAAACCAAAGACGGAGGACCAGCTGGAGTAGTGATATCTTCCACAGATAAGGCGAACGTGCAGCCGGAACAGGAACTCCAACACATGAACTGCCATCACCTGCGCGCCAGGCGGAGATGTGGAAGATGCACCCCTGGAACACCAACGCATGCATCACCATTGTTATGGTGGCCATTGGGGTACCTTCATCACATGTGCCCATGAACTCAATCGAAGTGAGGCCGGCAATGACGCCAGGTTGGGTGCGCTGACAGATATCGCGGGAGGCCGCATCAGCGTTGACGCAGGGCCGCTGGAGATTGACGAAGAAGCGGCAGTCGTGGTAGATGGTGTTGGCGCTACTGAGGAGAATGCCCTGGTCTTGTGAGCAAAGTCCTGGTAGCACATGACGTGTCTGCCCTTTGTACCTCTCACGCGACGATACCTGCATAGAAACTTGATCATGGTCAGGCGAGGAACGCGGGTCTCCTCTTGAAGGTCACGATTCTTATCGTTGCAGGACATCACTCGCAGCTTGTAAGCGACACCGAACCTCTGCGATTATGCGGCACAATGCAGAAGTCAAGTACTACTTCTATCGGTCGCGAAGCATCAACAACAAATAGAATGCTCAGCTGCTATGCCTAGGCCTTGTCTTCTCCAGCATCCTCGTCTCCTCCGGCGTCCTAGTCTTCTCTGGTGTCCTCACCTCCCCCCCATCGTTGTCCTCCCCAACCCCCCCCCCCCTCTATCTCCTGGCCCACGAAGCGGAAATGCATCTGTTGTTTTGGCCAAGAGAGCGAGACAGAAGCAGAGAGCACGGCTAGCCCTTGAGGAGGCCGACGGAGGCAACCTGCAGCTCGACCCGACCAGGCGCCAGGTCAAGCTCTCCCGCGTCCTCCATTGGTATCGGGCCGACTTCTGGTCCTCAAGCCCGCCTGCCCCATGCCACCATCGCACGACCCCACCGACCGCACCCCAACCGCCCAATTCTCAAACCTCGACAGCAGTGACAACCGGCACGCCCGCGCATCCAACCATGCTGCCTCTCTGTTAGCTTTCCAGAACAATCGCGTGCTCCTGTACCTGGTCTTTTGTATTGGCGGCCCAACAGGCAAGAAGGGTGCCACAACAAATTGGGCCCTTAATAATACAATGGCCGCCAATACCTAAGGGCAGGAGTCTGGCGGTAGGCTGGTATATTCCTACCCCGGAGCTCGGACAGCATTAGAGCTGCACTTACCCTTCATGCAACCGACGACGACCATGGCCGCGGGAGAACTTCGCCACTCGTCCTTCTTTGGTGTCCTCCTAGCCTTCTTGTGCTGCTCTGCCCTTGGCTCAAAAGCTGCGCGAGTGGGTGACGCTGTGGACGATCAGTTGCCTGTGGTGTTCACCTCCGAGCAGGGCTGTAGTGATTCGAATGGTGTGAAGGCCTGCGTGGGGCCAGTCACCCACCGTCTCAACACATCGACATGCTACAAGGCATCGGGACGCTACATGGCCCGCCAGTTTGACCTTCTCATGGTCAAATACGTGAACTCAGGCCCCAATCAAGGATGGGCTACCTTCTTCTTCAACGGGACCGAATGCGCGAGTAATACGGTGGAATCCTACATCGGTCTCTGCCCACTCGACTCCTGCTGCCTGGGTCCCTTCACGATTGGGACGGACTTTATTGGATGCTTCATGGTCCAGGGCCCTCCTGCACCGTCTCGTTCAGCGACACCTTCGCCGCGCCCGGGCAAAAATGGTAAGGACTTCCCAGTATGGGCTATCATTGTGATCACGGTGGGTGGCTTAGCGGCTGTGCTGGGAGTTGTGGCGATCATCTGTGCCTTTATCTTCTTGAAGCGTAGGTCGAACTACCAGAGCATTAATGGATAGATCGCTCTGCTTTTTTGTGTGGCAATAAAGGAGCTCCACACCATTCGGCCGCCACCATTTGCACAGCGGACCTGGCTCACCGTACACACCCTCTTCTTGCTTTTTCATTTGGTCACGCCGCTCCTCCGGCGCCCTGGTCTTCTCTGGCGTCCTCACCTCCACCCCATGTCATTATTATTGTCTATTTGCAGGCCTTGTGCGCCGCCCCAACCCCCCCCCCCCAATCTCCTCACTACGTGGCCCACGAAGCGGAAATGCATTTGTTGTTTTGGCCAAGAGAGCACGGCTAGCCCTTGAGGAAGGGGTGGGCGAGGGCGAGCTCGGGCGTCAGCCGCTTGGCGGGGTCGAGGTTCAGACACTTGAGCATGAGGTCGGCGAGCTGGGCCGCGTGGCTCACGTCGTACTCGGCCGTCGCCGCCCTCTGCAGCTCCGCCTTCAGGTCCCGCACCGGCTTCACCACGTTCACCTCCTTCACGTACTCCTAAATAAAATAATTTATAAATTAATAGAAAACAAAACAAAACAAAAATAATAAACAAATAAAATAAACGCGTGTGCGTGAGTGTGGCCGCGTGTGTCGCGTGTCGTGTTGTTGTACCTGTTGGGAAGCCTCGTCGATGCAGATCTGCTGGAAGTAGAAGGTCTGCGTGTTGAAGTGACGCTGCCAGAACTTGGACTTGCGGAGCATCTTGCGCGGGAAGGGCCCCATCGACTCCATCTGCATCCGCAGCATCTCGTTGTTGGACTTGCCCGCGAACAATATCTTGCCTGTCGTGTGTGTGTGTGTGTGTGTGTGTGTGTGTGTGTGTGTGTGTGTGTGTGTGTGTGTGTGTGAGCAAGGAAAGGAGGGGCGTGTCCAGCAGGAACGCATCGATGAGTACACGCGCGCGTGAGATAAGAGAATCGCTGTATACGCGTGTGTGTCAAGCAACAGTGCGCTAATTAGCCACAGCTTCCCCCATTCTCGCCTGGGGCGGTCGACCTCACGAACACAACCATGGCTGGTGAAACAACTGGCGCATGACACGCACGACACACACGCGCCGCGCGCGCGCACACACCACAAAGAGAGAGAGAGAGAGAGAGAAAGGTAGAGATGGTGGCGGGAGAGGACACTGTACCGGTGTACATCTCGTACAGGCAACACCCGGCGGCCCACATGTCGATGCCAAAGTCATACGGCAGACCCAGCACTGCGCGCGCGCGCACGATTCACCGACGGCGGAGTGAGTCGCGAGCCGGCCAATGGGGAGAAGGGGAAAGGGGGGAGGGGGAGGGGGGCGCACTGATCTCGGGCGCGCGGTAGAAGCGGGAGACGAGGTAGGGCGTGATGGCGTTCTCCTCCTCCATGAGCGAGGCCGAGCCAAAGTCGCAGAGCTTGAGGACGGTGAGCTTGGCGTTGAGGACGATGTTGTCGGGCTTGAGGTCGGCGTGCAGCATGTTGAGCTTCTTCAGGTGCTTGAGCGCCAGGAACAGCTGGCGCGCGTACGTGCGCACCGCCCGCATCGTGATCCCCACGTCCCGCCCAAACTTCTTCACCACCTCACGCAGGTTCATGCTGCGCCGCCGCCACCACGACAAAGTCGACACAAATGTGTGAGCAGAGGCGGAGGAGCTCGGATTGGGGGGGGGTTGGGGAGAGGGGGGGGGGAGCACCTCATGGGCTCGAGCACGAGGCAGAGGTGGTTGCGGTACTGGAAGGAGTCGAGCACGCGGATGCAGTGCTTCTTGTCCTCGGGGTCGGCCGCCGTGATCTCTTCTCCAGCAGCTCCTTCTCCTTCAGGCCCGCGCGGAACCTGAACACACACACACACACACACACACACACACACACACACACACACACACACACACACACACACACAGAGAGAGAGAG